>CAJQZN010039954.1:0-23054 GCA_907164685.1 Colias eurytheme
CGGCTAATCTTAAGTTTATGTTCTCACCTACCTTTAGCCGTAACATCCATACACAATCCGTATACAACTTATAACTTAGCTAAACATATTATAAGATGTATACATAATAATTAAATATATATTACCGACAAAAAATCATCGTAAGTGATCCACCCGTCTACATCCGAGTCAGCAGCATTGAATTTTTCTTTTCGTACTTCCATAGAAGTCTCATCTCCCAAACTCTCTAAAACTGCGCAGCTAAAATCCATACTTAATATGATAAATGCGAAAGTAACTCTGTCTGTCTGTCTGTTACTTAATCACGCCATAACTACTGAACCAATTTGCATGAAATTTTGTATAGAGATATTTTGATACCCGAGAAAGGACATAGGCTACTTTTACCCCGGGACATAGGATAGGTTTTATCACGGAAATCCCACGGGAACGGGAACTATGCGGGTTTTTCTTTGACTGCGCGGGCAAAGCCGCGGGCGGAAAGCTTGTATTTAAATAACATTAAAAAAATCTTCTACTTGTATTCTAATTTATAACAGTGTCCATAGATCGAACAGTGGAATGTAAAACAAATGGAACAACCTCCTTGAACGGTCTAACAATTAAATGGTATTAGTCAGTTCAATAAAGAAACGAATCTTCAATGGCGGCCAAAGCTGACTTTGACAGATGGTAGGATCACCAAAAAAGAAAATAAAAATAACGTAAATTGATAATTATTTTATTAATTATTTCAAATTGTTTGTTGACAAACTTTTTTGTTATTGTATTTGTGTATTTATATGAATTATCCGATTTACGTATACAGAATGTAATAAAATCCCCATAATACTTGTAATAAGCCCATAAAACTGAACAACTTTTCCCAAAGAACATATTTTGTCAAATTCCAATAAAACATTATTTACTTTCGCAAATGCATAATTGTCATTGTAAATGTATGATAAAAACTATTATAGGGAAAATCAAATACATTTTAGTGATTTTATTTTTCCATTTTTTTTTTGCATACCGTACGGCCGTGTGTGAGCGAGAGGGAATGATAAGCGCCGCCATTGAAGATTCGTTTCTTTAAAGAACTAACTAATAGTCGACTTATATGCTGTAGCAACTGGCAAGATGACTGCGAAAATGTATATTCTTGGTGCTAATATTTTGTTAGTATTTCTGCATTTATGCATTATGATTTTGATCTTTAGCCTTAATCTGTAATTAAACTAACAAATCATCAAAACCCAGCATTCCGTTCGATTGGTTGTCGAAAAGCAAAAAGAGGCTGTGCAGATTGGCGATTGTCACTTCGTTCCAGCCCGGAAATCTCTCTACCACCTTTTGCATGCTCCATCTACGATCTTGTTCTTTCATTTCCTGTAGATACAACGTTAGTTTTAACGTGTACATAATTTAATTATTTAAGGATTTTTATTTTTAATGATTACCGTTAGCCTAGCTGTAGCAACTGTGGTTCTGTTACCTGCTACGTTCACAATGGTGATCAAGTGATAGATATGGAGTTAAGATATTACATTAATTAACAATATGAAAAATCACAAAACACAAGGTTGGTATAGCCTGCTAGTGTAGAGTTTAGACCGTAGACGTAGTAGAGTATATTGTGTAGAGCATACTCTGCTAGGCTCTCCCTATGATATCTTATGATCTAAATTCTAATTCATTCCTATAAAATATAATATTCGTACTATTGTAGTTTATAGAAACAAATCATTGTTCTTACTTGATTGTACTGTCGTTGCTCAGCCAGTCGCTTATAAAAGAGCTCTACCAATTTATCATAGTCAGTTTTCGTGGTTTTCTGTATCTCTGTAGCTTTTTTCTGCGGCTCACCTTGTTTTTATTTATTTAAATTAGAAAACTTATAGGGAGTGTGCAATGTGTTTTTATGGCAATCACTCATTGTAAGTGCGTCGGAATATAGGGGAAATATAGGTAACTTGGGGATTTGACCTGTCTCTGCTAGTTTGTAAGCAGCTAACGTAGATATATGTCGTGGCCATATCGTAGATTTGCTCATTTCATGAAATGATTGATAATTTCGTGAAATAAGTAGTCGCATTTCATGAAATGGTTGAATGTCTATAATTGGCCATTCTATTAATGGAATCTCACTTTTATTTGCGAGCCAAAGGATTTGGAAAACGCAGCTGACCATATTATATATTTTTATAGGCCTTATTTGGTTTACAACGAATAAAAAAATACTTTAAAAATTGATCACGACCATGAATAGCATTTCAACCTAACTAAGTACATTCGACTCAGTAGATTTGTATCCACAAAATTACCTGTAGCAGTGAAGTCCTCTTGTCTGTAAAAGCATATGGGTTTCCTCTTTACGGGATACTCGAAAAACCTCCCGAGACTAGAGAACAATGCACTCACATGGTGACCCATTTTACTGTTCTTACCAAGTTTTTAGTATTCAATAGATGCTATTATTCGTATTGAATGTTCGATTTAACTATAATTCCTTCTGTGTACTATATTTCACTGATAGATAGATATTGATTAGATTTAGGCATGTACTTATTTTGACTATAACATCAAAACATAAACAAACATGTTAGGTATTTTAATTTTTAATGCCATGTATGTGGAAACTCTATGGTCTCAATATTAATAATTAAATAAGTCCAATATCTACTGTATAGCTGTTGCCCGTAGCTTTCTTTGCTCACGTGGTCAAAATAAAATTTCTCAAACTTTCACCCATTTAAAGTTATGAATGTATAAAAATCCTATTTAAGCGGATGATTTATCTTATCTGCATGCCAAATTTCAGCCAAAGCGGTCCAGTAGTTTTGGGCTGTGCATTGATAACTTGATAGATCAGTCACTCTTGCGATTTATATATGTATTACTAGCTTTCAACCCCACGGCTTCGCCCGCGTTTTCAAAGAAAAACCCGCATAGTTCCCGTTCCCGTGGGATTTCCGGGATAAAACCTATCCTATGTGTTATTCTGATGTATAAGCTATATTGTGGTAAAGTTTCATTCAAATCCATTCAGTAGTTTTTACGTGAAAGAGTAACAAACATCCATACATCCATACTTACAAACTTTCGCCTTTATAATAGTAATTAGTAGTAGGACTAGCTTTCCGCCCGCGGCTTCGCCCGCTTTGTCTAAAATATAATAAAAACCTTCCTGTTGAATCTATTAAAAAAAAAACCGCATCACAATCTGTTGCGTAGTTTTAAAGATTTAAGCATACATAGGGACATAGGGACAGAGAAAGCGACTTTGTTTTATACTATGTAGT
The DNA here is from genome assembly GCA_907164685.1 of Colias eurytheme. Lineage (NCBI taxonomy): Eukaryota > Metazoa > Arthropoda > Insecta > Lepidoptera > Pieridae > Colias > Colias eurytheme. Next base: position 3,282 of record CAJQZN010039954.1, read on the forward strand.
GAAGATGCCTTTGCATTATGGTTATTGCAAAGAGTCATACATGAGTCATACCAATAATGTTGTATTTTTTCGCTTTTTATCAGCATGTTTGGAACTTTAGAGCATACGCGTAGGCGAGACAATTCATCTGGTAGGTGTAGGTACGTAGGTTAATTATTATTGATTTATAGGTCTACCCATTACTGAGAACTTAATAAGGTGGTGTGATTCTATGCAAATCGGTCCGGTTTTGTACTGTTTCAGTTTCTAAAATCGTGAAGTTTTCGGATAAGCAGGTGATTAGCCCACTATATCCTGCGGACAGGCTCGGTTTAGTTTCGGGTATCCTCCCTGGTGAGTGAATCTAAGTTATAGGCGCAGAATTCGCCTTTCGCCCTGCATCTTGTTAGCAACTACGACTTTTAAGGCGGATCACACATCAATTGGAACGTGCTGGAGCCAGATAAAACGAGCTGCCCAAAATCGACACGCATGGCGGAGTACTGTTGACGCCCTTTGCCCCAGCTAGGGGCCTTAGGATATTAAGTAAGTAAGTAAGTGATTCTATGCATTGATTTAAGGCTAAAAATTTAAGCCAATGTACAAGAAAACTTAAAAGAGTTATGAAGGGATTAAAATAAAACACCATTATTTATCAATCACTTGATTAATTTCCATACAAAATTGCATTAAAATTTTCAAAAAATCCATGACATAATATAGCGTCATGCACAATTGATAAGATTACAAGAGTCAAAGTAACGTTCATTACCGAAGGGTTAAAAAATAAATGAAATATGGTAGGCAGTAAATTATTCTAAATTAAAATATAGGAACATTTATAAAATATCAGTCTTCTTTCAACAATATTACAGGAGAGTAACGTAAGATATACATAATTATAAAAGAAAAAGACTGTTGTCGACTTCGTTTCAACAAAAATTTTGCCTCGATTATTGGACGCTTAATTTAAGTGAAGTAATTACGAGTAAGAATTCTGCTTAATCTAGTAGACAACAGACTTCTAATGCAGTGATCTGACCACCGACACATTAATTCATATCAGTCTTTATGCTTTTGCAAGTGAGGTAGGTTTCGGTCTAATGTAACTATGCACGCGTCTAGTCATTTTTGTTACGCTTTGGGAGTATAGAGTTCGTACGTAGACCTATAGGCGCGGGTCAAACACAAGCGGCGCGGGCGCGGGCGTGCCATAAGCGCACCTCTTGAAACTGTTTTGCACCACGTCCTTCTATACATTTTGTATGAAAGAATTTTGTAAAGGCGTCGAGACGGCACGCCACGGTCGTGCCACGGTTGCGCCGCCTTTCCAAAGTTATTTCATACAAAATGCCAATAGCGCACCCGATGCACGCCGGCAGTGCGCCCGATGCGCGCCGCGCCGCTTGTATATGTCCCGCGCCATACGGTTCGGCATACTCAGATGTCTGACGTATCACTAATGACTTTGACACGTGATCTTCCCGCAGACCAGACATAATGACCGGTCCGACCGAGGAACGAATACAAAAATACTACTTACGAGTACACTAAATAGAAACTCGCCGACATTCATCTCCCCTCCAATATTATTCTGCTATTTTTACTAAGATTTCATCGTAAGCTTATCCACACACTACGCGCTATGAAGGAGTATTTTGAATACGTTTACATTAACTACGATAAATGTTCGATTATAATATTATGTCATTAACGTACGAAAGGGGAGATGGATGGCTGAGATTGCACTAAGACTAACACAACGCAAGCCTAGTTAACATTAAAAATAGCACAAATATAATGGCTCAATACAATCCGTTAGAATCTCATACGATCGTACATTACTCATGCAGTTATCGTATTGCGTCTTACCACAACACCGTTTTATAAGGAAACCACATTGCGTTCCTTTGACGTTTGACAATAATTCAAACGGCGAAAAACTTCGTAGAAAAATTACCATCACGCTTCGAATAAGTTCTCAATTTTATTGTATCTATCACAAAACCACATTTATACTGCTAGTAGCTAGCAGCTGTCACATTTCACAATATCGTTTCGCGATCAAATCTCTGACTTGGGTGATTACATCAAAATATTATGCGCTTCGAATTTGGTTCACTTTTACAAAGTGGTCATGTTAATGGGAGGCGAGGCGGTAGAGCAGATCCATATGAACGTTCGAGACGTATGTGTAACATACAGTTTGTTTCAAAGTGAAGCTCGATCAAATCTGCCCTAGACCTCGCCGGCCATTCACTTCACGAAAAGTGTTAACAAAATAAATCTAAACATAACTAATGACAAAATCATATGAAAGTCTAAAAATTATATTTAATAGTAACATTAAGCAGTCATTTTCAAGACTTACTATTTAGAATTAGATTCTCTTCGTCTGATGCGATAACAGAATGCAAAGACCGAATGAATTACATATAAAATGTGTTATCAGTATTAAAAAGCAGACTTACGATTATTTAAAAATAATTTACAAGTTGTTGTGTAATTTAAATATTAAACTACTCAGTGGTTTGGATTCTGTTACGTGACCAGAAATTATGAATAAGATTTGTTGCAAGTTGAAAAATCTACATTCAATACCATGAAGTTATTAGCAAAATATTTACTTGAATTTGCTTGGCAAATCCTTTTTAATAATGTTTATGCAAAATTGTAAATCACTGTCTAAAATACCGAGATTCAGTCGTCAATACAAAAATAATTATCGATCTGACTTCGAGTTTATAATTTTGTAAAACTTTCAATAATATAAAAAAATGCATTTCATGCAACATATTATTTTAAAAATAACATAATACTTTTAATAATGGCACTGAAAAAAAAAATTAAGTAATATTCACTTTAATTATTTATGATATGAAATAAAAATTAGTATAAAACTACTGTTTTAGCGGAATTCCCCTAATTGACCGTAAAAGACGCAAACTACTGCATGTTCATTTTAAATATATATTTGTTGTCTTTGCCTTACATGTGGGTAGTTTAAAATTTATATCTAACGCTTTCAATTTTATCGTGTTCCGAATATATTTGATTTTTATACAAACTTACCAATGTAGCACAAAATTGCACAGAGGTAATAAATTTACAATATTCATTATTTAACCCATTGAGCCCCGAACGGCCCGATCGGTCCACGACACACTAGATTTTCTATTGTTTCTGTGATTCCGGGGCCTGAGTTATTAAATTATTGAATACCAGATATAATACTGCCAAATTATTGCTATCAATTCTATACTATCTGTACAATTTTCTTTGTGAAATAAATGCCTGATGGAATCACGACACTATGGGACGCAAAGCAAAGACAACAATACCCAAAAACGTTAATAGAGCGCTAGTCCCTCAGTACTTATTTCACTTCAAACAATAATTTCCACTATATCAAGCCATACTTCATTAATCTATTGCTAAAATAGTCATCACTAAATGACCCAGTACTCCATAGCGAATCTTTGTTTGAAGTTGTGTGTCGAAACGGCATCACGACTTAATCTAATTTAACCTAAGTACAAAACGTGAAAAATGTTATTCTAACATTAAATTTACCTAAAATTATGCTTGAATATGGGAGACATTGTTTTTTAATGAGCTCAAACTACTCACTGTTAATTTTTTATAATCTAAGAAGCGGTTATACGGTCGTGTGTCTTAACACTGATATATATATAGCTTTGGTATTTAAGATACAGATTCTAAAGGCGAATAAGTTCATAGGACGATTAATAGGATTCCATAGGATATACGTTCTTAGTTCTGTGGTGCTGACAAGGCAAACCAGTGACTAAACATCGATACTATTACGTTAACGTACATTATATTAAGAATTAAATACTATTTTGGAAGCGGTACTTCAACGATTAGCCTACAGCACGCAATTTAACTAGATAATGATAGTTCTGGAACCGACCGGCCCTAATCTAACCTACATTTAAATAGTGAACACATACAGACTGAACACATGTTAAATCGAATACATTCGATATACTTAGAAGATTATAAAATATACTTTATGTTAATTTATTACAATAATCAATTTTGAACGATGAATTTTGCTAAAATATTTTAACTAGCCGAATATTCGCGTTGAATAATTGCTACGTATTATCGCACGAAGACAGGCAAGATTGGGATGTGCTTGTTATTTTGGCAAATAGTTAATTTGCGCTCAAATTAAAATCTGTGTCTAAATGAAATATTCATAAATATAATTTCATAAACTCATTCAGTTAGTGGCTAATGGAATTCTGCAGTGAAATACAAAAAGCAAATAATGGATAAGAAGCACGGAAGGGCTTTACAATATACGCATCCTCTGCCTGCCCTCCTGAAATAAGTGATCGATAGAATTAATTCCCCGCAACATATATCTATCCAATTACCTAATTAAACTAGAGTCATCGAGACTCAGTTCGTTTAAATTATAAGAGATTATCATAAAAATAATAAATTAGAAGCTAATTATTTCAATTTGAATCAGTTCTTAAAATATAAAAATAAAATCAGCCCATAAATCCAGTCGAATTTTTTTTACCAATTACATAAGATAACAAAATAAATTTCAGAAAATAATAAAAATAAAAAAGAATCACGTAGCAATAAGGTGTGCATAAGAATTTTATAATGTAATACCTAAATATTGGTAAAAAATTGCATTACGCGATCGAGCGATGCCTTCCCCGCGCACCGCGCCGCGCCACCCCCGCCATCATCTTTAAGACAGTCTTCTAAAGTCAGTCTCAAAGTTTATTGCATTTAATTTCTTAACTCAGTTGTCTCCACCCCTTCCCTACCGAGTTTTTAAAAGTCTAAACGCAGTCGAGAAAATAGCTAACTATAAACTAAATATAATATAATAAAAATGGGCGAAAATAAATAGCCACACTTCTATAATCCGCAAAGAAAACGTAATATCTATAATACGCAAAATAATTCACAAAAAACCTACATTCTAGCGTCTGAAATAATCAATTAATTAAACAAGTAAAAGAACGCAAAAAGTAACATTTTGGAAAAGAATACTTTTCAAGCTAATTTTAAATTATCTCACATAAAAAACATCTTTTAAATCACATCGTGATCTTTTATCATATAATAATAATCTTGACGATTTGTTTCATTTATTATGCATTGCATAAAGAGTTCGATAAAAAATATAATCGAAGTATGTCCTGTTCATTAGATTTGGTGTTTCATGGATATGATTTAATATATGAAAGCTATAAACTGCCACAAAAAGTGTCGTTACTTCATCGCAAACACCGTTTGGCCCTTAAAGACTAGTCGAATACGGAAACGAAATCAAAATTATATGGTAACAAAAGTATTCAAAGAATTTAAGGAGAATTCGATTTGTGCAAACCTTTGTAAATCATGAACAAATACTAATTCTCCGTACAAGCTATGCTCGATCCGGATTTTCACAAATATAATAAAATTGGCACATTATGAAATCAATCACAACTTAAACAAAACAAAAAATACATTATAATAATATAAGAGACCTACGGTCCACAATGTAATTATACTTTTACGTATCTAGTCAGTCAGTATACCTTAATGTATTGCTTGCCGTGGGAAGAGATGTCGCGGGCGGTGTCGGGCAAAGTCTCGAACAGCACAACGAGGTAGCCCTCGGGGGTGAGGGCCACGTCGCTGGGCCGGTCCTTATCGTCTAAACCGGGGCTCTTGAGATCGACTGCCCACAGAATACGTAACTCAGAAGTAAACACAAGAACGCGGTGATTCTTTGAATCAGCCACTATTATACGTCCGTCGTCGTCCGTCACTATGCCAGAGGGGCGATTTAGTTCTCCGATACCGGAACCTTCACGACCGACACAGTGTAACACCTTCGATAGGGTCGGATCTACCATAAGCAAACGATGGTTTTCAAAATCGGACACTATGATATTACCGGATGTCGTAAAACACACGCCTCTAGGCGTAGTAGGTCCTTTAAGCATCTTGGCAGGATTAGCCCCCTCGAACACAAACTTAGTTATATACGTCCCGTCACTAGTAAATAACTGGATACGATGATTACGCGTGTCTGTTACGACAATATTACCTAAAGTATTTACAGCAACGTCCCAAGGATATTGGAACTGTCCACATTCCTTTCCGAACGATCCAAATTTCAAGATAAAGTTACCGGAAGATGTGAATATCTGCACTCTATGATTGTCTTTGTCAATAACTATAATACGACCGTAAGTATCTGTAGTTATTCCCGCTGGTAGATCAAACTCGCCAGGTCCAGTACCTTTCGAGCCGAACATAGTTCTAAATTCACCGCGATTGTTGAATATCTGGATACGGTTGTTTCTTCTATCAGCTACAATGATATTGCCCTCCCTGTCTACGCAGAGTCCCCATGGTCTAGATACTTGTCCTTCATCCTGACCCTCTCTACCAAAAGAAAACATAGGGACACCTGGAACAGGGCTTCTTGTGGGTTTTACTGAAACTGACATCCAGTAGCCAGGGATCGCTTGCCCGATTCCGCGAGCGGGATTAGAATCCATTGAGATACTAGATGAAATGCTAGTATCGTAGTAATTTGTAGATCTCGTATGACTCGTTGTATAATCCGGTAAAGAACGCAGACTGTTCGTTACCGACATGTTATAAGTCAGTGGTGGATAAGTTTGAGCTGTTTGCAGGGACTGCAGTAATGACTGGCGCGTTTGAAGCGATGATGACGATGTTAGTGAGTGCAAAGCGTTTGCTGGCGCAGACTGTACATCGCACTGCCTTTTGATTTGATCGACTAAATCATAATTCGGAGGTATGAACATAATACGCTCTTCGGTTATATACATATTTTTAAACATACATGAGAAATAATCAACTTGCGCTCTTCCTTTCTCTTTGGCCATAAATAAGTCAATACCTTCCGAGTCCATGCTTCTTACTAGAGTCTCATTTGTATGAGCCAAACCGGCTAAAATACCACGCAACGTATTCATATGATCGGTCAGCTCATTCATTTTTGCTTGACGCATTTTTTCTACTTTATCTAATAAATATTTCTCACGATCTTCAATAGCTTGAGCGAAACAACGCATAGCTTTTCTTATTTTCATATTAGCTTCAGCTGTTTCCTTTTCATATGCCTTCGACATAGCCACAGCGCGGTCGATTGCCGTTTTAATTGCCTTCGTCCCAGTCTTTGTGTCCTCGATTGCACGAAATACGCCAATGCGACACATATCTAATGCACCCTTTATCGGTGAATAGCAATGATCTTTATGCACCCACAGAGTGCATTCCTGGCAAATAAATATAATGCAAGCTTCACAATAATATCTAACAGGATCACAATGCAATTCACAGTACATAACTTCTTTGTCGTTGGTCACAGAATTGGGTCTGGCACCAATTGGAGAAATTTGATGAATGGGCAACAACGTATGTTCACGTAACTGGCAATCCGATGTTACTTTATGGCAACATTCATGGCAAAAAAGATCATTGCATTCGAGGCAACGCGTAGTGGGTGTGCGTTCCTCGCAGCGGAAACAGGTGATTGAAACCGAAGATGAAGTTCCGGGTGAGCCGCTGGAGTTTTCCTCCTTCGAATGACTCGTGTTATTATTGTTAGAAGTAGACGCATACTCACGACTGGAGCTTCCGATGGGTGTTTGTAAGGTACTGCAAGTCGGTAGAGCCCAGATGTCGTAGGGTATGGTTGAAGAATTAGCATTTGATGGGCCTTGCAAGCTTGACGGTTTGTTCATGTTTTCAAGCAGGCTACATATGATGTTTGACATAGCGAGTGGGTCTTCTTGGTCAGTGGAGTTGTGGGTGGAACCCGACGATGAAGTCGAAGTGGCTGGCAGGCTGGCAGCCAGCGACTGTGTCATATTTGCGAACGACGTCATGGTGTCCCGGCGCCAATCAAGTCATTAGACCTGAAATGAGAATAAAAATACTTTTAGTTAAGGCTACTATGTATTTAATGTATGTAGAGTATTTAGTAAGCTTAAGGATGATAAACTTTTTATGCTTGTCTGTATATGAAAATTATAAACAGCTTGCTATTTAGTAAAATTATAATCAATTGTACACTCTTGTAAATTATTTACTCTATTACTTATATGTTTTTAAACTATAAAGTGAAATTAAAAACCTCCTGACTAAACTATATGTACATGTAAACATTTATCATTATTGCAATAATTATAATTACTTGTCGAAATATTATATTTCGAAATAAATAACATTAATTGGTGTAAAATATTTTTTTAACAAAGCAGCATTGTAGCTATTTCCAATGTTTTTTTAGAACAAAAAATAAAATGAAAATAAACTCACAAAAAACATAAACAACATTTTCTAATCACTTATCACAAGGCAACACAACGGGCTAAAAACAACTGTTAACAAATTAAAATATTAAATAAATCGCGAACGCCAGAAACGGCGTAGTCTTGCACTGGGGTTGTTTCATATGGTGCAGTTTGCGAAAAAAATCCTATCCCAAAAACATTATGCCCTGCAGCCCTCCCTACCATGCCCTTCGTGATTCTAGGTAGCAATCACCGAGCGAAACAGCACTACAACCCTTGTATGCGTTAGAAAAGGACACTGTATACATTCCAAAATTTTCCATAATTTAGATAAAGAGGTTTGCTATGATTAGGGCTGGCTCTGATTTATCTATTATTATTGATTTTCGGTTTATCATTTAGATTGTAGCTATAGGTGTGTGTGTTGTTATTGACCATGTTACGTGTAGTATCTAACTTGTTTTGATAAGCAGAAATACAAACAAAATTTTGTAAATATTTATGTAAGAGCGTCGCGGTCGTACGTCTTAAATTGGTTGCCATATTGTGTTCAAAATGAAAGAAATGAGCAATACTTTCAGTCTACACAATTTCGATAGCCAATGTTATAAAACGTAGAACTATCATCACAGAAAGCGTGCCGACCAGCCCTATCCGAATGACTATTGACTAGCCAATGCCAATGTGAGTAGGAGCGGGAAGGCAGATGCATTGTGAAACGCGTCCGAAAGAGAAAGTGGTATGTATCGAGATTGAGTATTTTGGTAGAGCCGCGGTGGCACGTTGTTCGTGACCTTGGCAGAGGAATACGCGTGAGGCAGGTCCGGGGTACGCCATCTTGACGCGCCCCCGCTAACCGTGCGCGAGGGGTACCGAAAATCGATGTCCTCCCTAGCTGCCCTTATCCAAAGGGCGAAATGGGGACCATCATCGACATTACTACGATATCTTGAAATGCTCAACAAAAACATTGAATCGTAATACTTTACACAGCCAAAAAGTTGCCTATTCGTAACTTTAAAAATTCATTTGTATATTTTAATAAAATAGCGCTAAACAAATTAACGTAAAACATAATAAATTAACAATATTATAAGTATTTAACATAACTATCCATTTATGGAAATTTCGAGTGCATTGAACCCGTCACGTCCGACTTTGGTCATTGGCAATGAATAATGATATACATATACCTACGTATATGAATTTAAATTATTGTGTATGATATAAATACAGTATACGTCTGTATTTCAATTTCACAAACATACTTGTAAAAATTTACAAGGTGCGTTGTAAAGATTATAAAACGTAATTCAAGCAGGTATATCAAACAGTCAATAGAAATTACAATTGCCCCTTTTTAACAGGAGAAATAGGCTTTCTTTGGATTAAGTTACATTCATCTAGTAAGCGGCGGTACCTGACCAAAAAAAAAACAATTGTTCAATTACGCAGCGGCATTCATTCGAGCAGGTAGAGTGCGCTTTGTGGGCATTCGGATTTTCGTGAAACGCTCTTTTTTGGTATTGAATGAGACAATGGCTGTTTGTACGAGCACCATACAATAGGTATATTCCGAGGTTTCGAGCAACGAACCGCTGTACGTACAAATCTGAACTCTCAATGGTAAGCGGTGATGTGGTAGCGTACGCTATCACTGTAATTACTGCGCTGACGTTAGACCTTTGAAAAATACAAATTACTGTTGAAGACACGACCTGTGGTTGTGTGGTAACTGATATATATAACAAAGAATCCTGCGAGATGAACTTTTTTTTGAGATTAAGTAAGTACATTGGCAAAAAAAATAGAAGAAGAATTTTTTTGCTTTACTTTACCTTTATGATTGTTAAAGTTAATGGTAAACCTACTGTAAAAATAAGTATTTTACGATTGGCAGTAAAAAACACCTAATCTGTTAATTTTCCAAACAAGCCTTATGGTTTGTTGATGTTTTGGTTCTCACTTCTGATAATAGAGTTGACGCGATAAGAAGCTAAGATATAAACATATTACATGTAACGAAATAACCACACAATTGTTATATAGCAATAAATTTTGAAAAAAATATTTAACTAAAACAAATAACCTGTAAAATTTACAAAAAAAATCTTTTTTTTTCCCCAAATTCCATAAAAATCATAGATAACGAAACCGAATAAGCTATTGAATGAGTCACGCCGTACTAAAAAGTTCCAATGACAATAAAAAATAGATCAAGAATACCTGTTTCAACAATAGCAACGAAGGATCAAGAAGTTACAATAAAACTGTTATCATGAATGTCATTGTTACTGCACCCGGCAGCGGTCATCGTAAAATCTACAATGCTCATAGACTTGCATGTTATAAAACGACCTGCAGAATACTATTGAAATTATTTTGCAAAATGGCTCAAGCAGATTTCTTTAACGAATGTTTATTGACGATGAAAGCCATCATTATCATTAGTGTTCGTTCAATGGTAGTCTAGACTAGTCAATTTTAGGAATTTCATTTATTGGCTTTTTCTCATTATTGTGATTGATTAGGTATATCTCAAATGGCAATTGTACTATTCCGTTGAACTTATTATTTGGGAACAGATTCAACATAATAATGATCATAAAATTAGTCGAACTTTTCTTGGGAAGTTGGAACTTGGAAGTATATGAACGAGTTAGTTAACCATCTTGAGATAAAAATATTATTATTGCAAACTAACAACACAGGTGCATTCCACAATTATCTCAGTACAGTTAATTAAAAACATTGTACATGTTGTACACTGTACTCCTCGTATTAAGAGTCATTACTCCTCAGGCCACTCTAGTTGAGCGGTCATCGTAACTTTCCAACACGGTCCTACAATGGAGAGAACCTGCCGTGGATGCAACAAATGATATCCGAGAATTTTATAAAAAATATACTGTGTTTACTTTGTATACAACTCATGCAGTTTTATAAATAAAAGGCATTGATGTCAAGGAATTTTCATATTACGAAAAGGTACTTTATGCAGGTTTAATTTTTGCAACGCTCATTATAAAGAAATTTAGTTTATTGAAAGAGATAATACGCAGAATTAGTCCCAAGTCCCAATTGATTTCTAAGCGAATATTCATTTACGATAAATCAAAGTCAAAAGTCCGTCTCTAACGTTACAGTTATTCGAAGAGCTTTTATAGATAGAAAGTGTCTGGGTTCAATCTATAACAAATTAGATCTAAAGCTATAAAAAGCATTACAGAACATTTGCAAAAAAACAAATTGGATTACAATGAACATAATACCGTTACGATGATCGAACATTCGTACTTATATTTGAAAAAAATTGGAACCGAAGCTTACGGCATACTTTCAATTGAGGTATACTGCAAATTGAAAATCAATCTTTTCAACTGACGATACGACGAACTCTTATAACTTCGAAGGGGTATATTTGTGTTTCCGTATTGGAATTTCTAATCGAAAACGCTGTGATATATGCATTCAATCATCCAGTTTGAATTTTATTGTTAATGGCCTGTCGCCGGTCTAGGACTGATGGTTTTGCAATACTTCGCGGTGGTCTAACACGATTCAGAAACGCTTTTGCACGGTGATTTTACCACGCAGTAAGTAACCCGATCGTACAATACCGGTGGAACCGGCCACAGAAAAAAAATGCAGTAACCAGATCTTCGAAGATAATTAATGTACTAAGAAAGCTACAGGTTTCTTCACATTCAAAACATATTAAGGTTAAAAGAAGACACAGCTGTAAATAAGCTATATTTAGATGGACGTCATTTGTTTAACCTTTATTGAGTGACAAAAAACATTTAAATTTTTCCAAGGTGCAGCAGCTACATATACGTGACTCATTTAAAGTTACAGGTTGTTGGTGGTCTGTGGTAACCAAGGTGTAATATATATCATAATATTAGCTGACGCCTGCATGCTCTAGTTCCGATTAAAATAGACGTGTCGACATAAAATATAATATTAAACTCTTAAATAAGATACGCGATAATCTTATAGAAGCTTTTCTTTGTTTGCCATTTTTTATCATGCTTTTACAAAAATTTTAATTGTTTGTTGCTCACCACTCTACCCATAAAATATGTTCAATTTTGAAGAATTTTAACTGTTTTCATTTTTGCCATATTTGTTGCTTCTATTGTTTTATGGGTAAGTAATGTGAAAATTATATTCGCCGTTACATTACAAAAAAACGAGCTTAATTATTATAATCTATGCACGTAGATAATCGTTTTGGCGATCATTTTTTACCGCAAAAAGGTCATCAGCCTATATCTATAACCTCTTTGGAGCTTCTTATCTATTTTCCTTTAAACCGGATCATATCTAAAACATCCAGAGTGTTATCCCATGACCCATCCCACCGTCGCGTTTCCTTCGAGCCATTTTAAGCTTTACCAATTTCTTTGATGTTTCTTTTTCCAATAAAACATCGAAAATAGTTACGTTAGTTATGACATCCTCTAGAAGTTAAGAACGCATCAAATTTTTTAAACTTATCATATGCCTAATACAATAAATTAAATTTGATTTTCAATTACATTTATAGAGTAAACCGCTAATCGATAGATTTATTGTCTTGGCAACTCCGAGCCCCTGGCTATTAGTCGCATCCCTGTAATATCTTCGTTGTACTTTGAAAAGGTATTATTCGAGAAGACCTGCTACGGTATAATCTTAGGGGTCCTTCCGGCACATGCGCGGTTATACATTGGGGTCGAAGCCCTATGATTTCACTTGTATTGCGAGCAACTTTTGTAGCATTCTACAACACGAATATAATTAAACTTGTTTGATGGTCTAAGCCTGAGAGAATAAGATAATTTAGCTTACGCGTTACGCCTATCATAGTTTAGATAAAATTGATGCCGAAAGGTTATTCGTCTATCCAATTAACTAATCTGAGTTCATTAATTCACTTTTTTATGAATCTACGTCATATCTTAAAATTGTTACGCAATATTTTTGTTTTATATTTTTTTATGTTACAGAATCGAGCAGTAGATCCAAAAAATTACCATGGGTTGTATACGTAGTATATTATTATTAGTCTGTGCCATGGGATACTGGATAATTTATTTACAATGTAAGATTATGGTTTTACAAGGTACATGTTAATTAAAGCTCCCCACTTTAAACAGTAGAAAGTGATCTTTCACAATGTTGTTAACTAGTCACTAGTCAGGGTTGACATGACTGATAAAATGCAGCCACATTCACATAGCAATGCAGGTTACTACAATGTTTACTAGAAAACTAATATCTGAATAATTAATTAATAAGTAATCTTATAATATAAAAATGAATCGCAAAATGTGTTGGTAAGCGCATAACTCGAGAACGGCTGAACCGATTTCGATAATTCTTTTTTTATTATATTCCTTGAAGTACGAGGATGGTTCTTATGTAGAAAAAACGTAAACATGTACCACGGGCGAAGCCGGGGCGGACCGCTAGTAATAACATAAAGTTGGTAAACAGAATCCACATAAATGAATTCTCTGACATGTGAATATCTGACAGTCTGATCTAAATGAAGTATCTGACAGTCATCTTGGGAAATGGTCTTAATTATATTACTACTATAATCAATACAATTTTAGATACCTATAACAGGATGAGGGGCGTAAAATTTGTATGAAATACTCATATCGAAATAATTAATTTAAGACAGAGTTAACTGCAAGAAAATTTTTTGTTCTTACTTACTAGACATTAAAAAAGGACCTAGTTCATATTAGGATATAATTTTTAAAGTCTATAGAAAAACTATGGAAGTACATCCCCCATTGGCAAAAACTATGAAGAGGAAATGTCTGTTTATATAGCATAATTAAAGCCTATATTTATGACCTCGTTTAAATAGTGTTGATATGGGCAAAAATAATGATTTGCGTTTTTGCATATAGTTCTTACCAACAATATAAAATAAAATTCTACCTACTTGTCTTGTCTTACTTTACAATACAGACAAGTAAGAAATGTTGTAGATAAAGAATTATATTCAAATGAATAAGAGGCAACCTTTTTCACATAATGTTGCTTTTTTACAAATTTAATAGAGGTTTAAGAGTAGCTTTGTGCAAAAAATCACGGACAGATATGGTAATAGACTGCTGAAAAGTTCACTGCAATTGAAATAATTTGTTTAAAATCAATAATATATTTTGCTTTTTCATTTTTAAGTATTAGTAATTTAAGTATATAATTAAACTATAATAAAAAAGGAAATAATGAAGTTGGCTTATTATTTTTGAATAAAAACAACATACTAACTACTACTTACTAATATAGTTAATTATCTAATTATAAAAATAATGGTGAAAAATATGAAAATATATCACGAAAGACATGACTATCATCTTTGAGAAGGTTTTTATATTCTTTGTATCCTCTGTTACAAAACCTACACAATGCATATTAAGAAAATATTTACTTAATTACCTAACTATACATTATTTATTATATTTTACACACTATTATTAAATCAAGTTGAATGAACCATTGTTGTGCAAACTGTTTATATGCATTTATTACGGTCAAGGTTTTAAGCATTGTATGCAAAAAATAATTCACATAAATATAATTGACAATGTTAATTGTCTTGCATTTTATAAACAACATTGTGAGGAGAGTTATTATGTCAAATACATACCTATATCAAATATATTGTATATTTACTTGAAACCATGATGCATGTCTTTAAAATATGTTATATTTTAATATTAATATGGTAGGTTCTGAAAACATGCAAAATATATTTTTAGAATGCAATATATAAATACACAAGAACATGTGCATGTGTTTCTACACATGTAACAATGTATTTGTGAAATATCAATGACAATGCAACTTGTGCTGACATAAATGATTTTACTGAGTTTCATGTTTGTTATTCTTTTTAATCTCATATTAATTATAATTTTAGTGTAATATTAATACATACCTAGTTAATAGAAAAGTATTTTTTTAACTTTAGTACATACAAACAAAGCTTTTACTAGAAAATTGTAAAATGTAAATTAAATTTCTGTATCAAATTCCACTTCTTCTCGAAAGTATATTGTGGATAAATGGATAATTTTGTTTATCGATATTTGTGGAAAAATTTTCATATCGATATTTTTCACGTGAACAAGGTAAAAGTTACTGGGATAACTTTCGAAAATGCTTGTCTAGTGTAAAGCTCTTCTTGAAATAGCTTTGTAACAATTTAATCTTAAGGTATTACAACGTCTTCCTGTTTGTCCTCGACGTCGCTATCTCAACATAATGGATGTGTGGTGCAGTGAATCACAAATTATAATAACTAATTATACACCGCCATATACTCACCAAATCTGTCTCCGATGTCTTAATAACAATAACTGATCTACGATCCTCTGCAAATATTGCGCATTACACTATAACCTTTAGATACGTCCTTTACAATAAAAGTTATTGAATACGAAGTCACAGCAATTATTTACGAAAATATGCCTGACGATGTAGGTAGATTGCACAAAGTAGAAACCTATATTTCTTAGAAAGTCCGAGATTGACTACGTTCTTTTTATTGCACTAGTTACAAATACTGCTAATCATCGCGATGGAATTATAATATTTCGCAATAATCGTGTATTTATTTATTATCAATAAAACACCACGAAAACAACAGCGGTGAATGAACGATCAATTGATTTAAAAATAAACGTATTGTCTATAGCTTTTCAGCAACAATACAACACAAAAGTCGACCTTATTTTTCATTAAATCATTGTTTTAAGTTTAACTGTTTTTAATACAATTTATGAACTAAAACTCGATTATTTCAAACAATAACGAAATATTTTATATACGCTAAGTATTATTTTAATTAAAAAAATATTTATCAAGGTTTTCATTCTAAAGAAACCATAGTGACGTAATTCTATCTTTTACAAACCGTCAAGCAGTCGCAAACTTCGTAGTTCGTTTTTGTCAAATGTCACAAAATAACTGTCAGATTTGGCGCCAAACTTATGTGAAAACAACAGTTTCTGATTTTCGTGCTTAGTGGAACTAATAAATAATTTGTTGTGTTTTGTGTTAAATAAAAAGTCTTGTTATAATGTCTACTCCATCTAAAAGACCTTCTTCACGTGCATCTTCTGAAGCGCCTACACCATCCCGGCGAACACGATCGTCTCAGCAACTCATTGTACCTGAAACTCCACAACGGTCTTCTGGTACACCATCTAAAGGTAATTTGATTATTTTTTGTGTATGTTATTGAGCTTCAAATAATAATTCAGCTTTATGTCAATTATTTTTTTATATTAATGTATATAAACTTGTTTGCACAATTTAGGTTAGTTTCGGTGCAATAGACTTGTTCATATGAACCACTTCTTAAATATTTAACAGTCATGGTTATAGAAATAAATATGATTTTCAGATGGAACACCAGGCACTCCCAGAAGAACCCCTCGTACTCCCAGCCAACAGGCACCAGGGACTTCTCCGGCACGAGCTCTTGCTTCCAGCCCTATTGGTAATTACTCTTATAAGTCAATTATTCTTAACTAGCGGTCCGCCCCGGCTTCGCCCGTGGTACATATTTCGCAATAAAAGTTAGCCTATGTTCTTTCTCAGGGTCTAAAGATTATATGTGCCAAATTTCATCAAAATCGGTCCAGTAGTTTATGCGTGAAAACCATACATACTTACATACATACAAACCTTTCCTCTTTATAATATTAGTATAGACATAGCTCTATACTTTAAACTGTAAGAGAGTTGGGTTGAAATTAATCAATTTTTGTTCTAGTAATGCTATGACTCTCGTAAATTTGTGTGCTTTTAAATAGCATATGATTTTGTGGTACTTCATTGCTTCTCTACTACTAATGGACGTAATATGATTATATGTAGCCTACAGTGAATAATAAATTTACTATCCACAACTCAAAAATAATTTTTCATTTCCAACCAGTTGTTCTTGAGCATGTTCAGTGCAGTAACTCTTCATCTTTACAATACTATCTACATTAACTCATATTTGTATAAACTGATAACATTACAGGAACCGACATAGACATGAGTTCACCTCTGAACTATGGAACACCAAGTTCCTTGAGCACCCCTCGCTCCCTCATGAGAGGAGCTATGACACCGGCCAGACAGAGGGCTGATTTAAGAGGGCACCAGTTGGGTCCAAATGTACCTGCTCCCACTCCTACTAGAAGAGTAAGTTATATTAATTATATTATATTATTAGTTATGTAAATATCTCATTGTTTTAATGTTAAATAAATATTTGTTGTTATATTTCATGACTAAAATCAAATAAATGTTGTATGTAGTCAATTTATGGGACAGATTTTTTATGTATTAAAATACAAAATTATAACATAATTAGCCTAATTATTTACCAAATTAATATCATAATAAAAAATGTTTTTTTTTTAATTGGAAGAAAATATGTGTTGGCAACTATACTAGCTTTGCCATGCGGTTCCTGCAGTCGAAACGACAGCCAAAAGGACGTATTTCTATAGCTCATTTTATATTCTTGTACATAACTGATCGTATATTACAGGCTGAAGCGGGAGAACCAGAAACAACATCAAGTGAACCACAGTTAGTAGTGTGGGGAACAGATGTGGCTATTGCAGAGTGTAGAGAGAAGTTTATAAAGTTCCTGCAGAGATTTGTGGAGCCCACCGCACTTACTAATGAACCATTGTATGAATTGAAACTGGAAGAGGTAATTAATTCTCAAAATTATGCCAAATCTTTTTAAAAGGGTTTAAAAAATTTGTAATAATATAGCATGCTTTTACAAAATATGCAAATACATGATTTTAAAGATATATCTTTTGATATTTTATATATAATAAATAAATAAAATAAATAGTTCCGCCATTGCTAATGTATTATTAAAAATAATAGAGGTAGTTTAAAACATATCTTTTTAATAATATTTTTCTTTACAGATACACACTTTAGAGGAGCCTTTCTTGGATGTAGACTGTGAACATGTTAAAATTTTTGACCCTAAACTTCATAGACAATTTGTTTGTTATCCACAAGAGGTAAGCTAAACTGTCTCTAATTATTATTATTAATTTATAGGTAATGCTTAAAAATTTATTGTTATAAATTTTCTTTTCGGCATATATATTTTTATGTGAAATAATTAGGTAGGACTATTTTCCCCTAACATTGTTTCTGTATAATTTTTAGGTTATTCCAGCATTTGATGCAGCAGTTAATGAGCTATTTTTTGAGAAGTATCCTGCGGCAGTTTTAGAACATCAAATTCAAGTGCGACCCTATAATGCGCCACAGAGGCACATGAGAGATTTGAACCCAGAAGGTAATAATGAATCTTCGGATAATATTTTTTTAGAGTTTTAATTAAACAGTTTTACAATGAAAAACATTTTTAAGTTATATACTTAAAAATGTTTATTTTTAAATATGATTATTTTGTAAATAGTAATGTTAAACATGTACATACATTCAAATACTTTTCTCAAGTTGACTTAGTAACAATATTACTTTTCAAATAATTCAGCATATTTAAAAAAATTGGTTGTTTGTAAAATAGGTTTACGATCGAGATGTTTACGTGATAACGTCTTATTGGTGGCAGCGCTCGAGATGAGACGGCAGATCGGTCCGTCTCTCTTGTTATACCTGCGATCGCGCTCGTGAGGTTTTGGTGTGACACAAGTTTCTGAACATGTCACCCGACTAAAACGATTTTAAAAACGTTATCACGTCAAAAAATATTTTTTCAATATTTCAGATATTGACCAGCTAGTCACGCTATCTGGTATGGTGATCAGAACATCCACAATAGTACCAGAGATGCGTGAAGCCTACTTCAAGTGTGCGGTTTGTGGGAGTGCTGCAGTCGCTGAGTTGGAGCGAGGCCGAGTGCCAGAGCCAGCTCATTGTTCCCACTGCAATACGGCTCATAGCTTCCAGTTGATACATAACCGCTCGCATTTTAGTGATAAACAGTTGGTAAAACTGCAAGAAGCTCCTGGTAAGTAATATTAACTGTTTTTTTTTTTTTTTCATATGATATTGGAATGTTTGTTAATAAAGGATAGCATGATGTTATAAAACACCACACATAATTTATTTTATATAGCAAGAAACAGTTTTAGCTCTTTGAAATCATTGAAAGTATTTATGTTCACATAACACATCTAATGCTAGGCGTCCACTAGGTGGATCGGGCCGGGCCGCATCGCAACGCAAAAATATGTTTTGTATGAAACATCGTCCATTAGCGACGGATCGGGTCGGGGCGGGCCGCAACGCATTGGCGGATATCGCTTCGCAGGCGGATTTCTGCCGGCGGTGCGCTGCGGCCCGGCAGGCCCCGACCCGTCACCCGTCTAGTGGACGCAGGCAGGCGGATGTGAGCGGCGAGCGTCTGTTAGATAAAATCCGCCTAGGCGGTCCGCCGCGCCCCGTACAGGTGGACGCAGGAGCA
>CAJQZN010039956.1:7049-33804 GCA_907164685.1 Colias eurytheme
TACATTCTTATTACATTCAAAACTAATATTTAACTCGGCCTCGCGTGATATTTCTTACACTACGATAATTGACAAAATTTTTAAGTCTGTTTTTAAATACAAAAATAAATAATCGCCACGAACTAAACTCTCAAAGGGGTCTCTCTAATTACCCAAAAACAATTCTAATAGAACAAACCAGAACTTTATATCGCACTATTATTATATTACAGAACCACTGATTGTATCCAATCCTTAACTTGCTACAGTTCTGCTTATAAATTAACAAATTCACGCTTCAACGTAGTAAGTTCCTAATGGATGAAGCATGTAACGTAAAGTTAATACTGCATGTGGTTCTCACTAGTATACTTGTCTTTATGTGATAAGTTCTTTAATAGCTTTATATATACGTATAATTAATGTACCTATAGTAAAATACTTATTTAATAGAATACAATACAGAATTAAATTCTTTGTTTTATATTTAACAGAAGGGTTTATGAATGAAAAATTGTTTATTATATGGCGTTGCTTTTCAATGATAGAGCCATAAGTTATGAAGATTCTTTACCGGATAGTTGAACATCTGTCGCGGCGCGAACCGCCACCTTAAAATTGCAAGAGTTACTGTTAAAATATTTAGTAACGTATCGTACACATTCTAGCGTAATCAGAGTATGTATAACCTTAAGTTATATTAGGAACTTTTTAACCGACTTCAAAAAAAAGGAGGAGGTTATCAATTCGGCCGGTATGTTTTTTTTTTTTTACTCCGTGGTTTCTGAACCGATTTACGTGATTCTTTTTTTGTTCGATGCGGGATGGTGTCGAATTGGTCCCATAAAAATGTTATTCGGATAGGCCCAGTAGTTTTTATTTTATGAGCATTTTTGTCTGTATTTGTAAATGTTGCAAGTGCAAGTTTGAAGTCGGTTGTTTTTAACGCAGTTATTGACTTGTATGATTACTAGCTCCTTATACTACTTTACTCTTCGGAAGCTAATAGGTACTTATCTACAGAATTGATTTGGAAACCCTTTACCGAATCCTATTCATTATATATTCTACCAATATGAAATGTGTTGGGAGGGTTATATTTGGAATATTTCTTGTGCTTAATCTACAATTTCTTCGATTACTAATTCCATTTGAGGTTGGTAACACATCAGCTACTAATTGTAGTGAGTGCTTATAAGAGCAGTGTGTTTCGTTTGCATAGCCAAGAACTTATAAGCCCAACTAACTTGTTCGTTTTTCTATAGTGGACATAAGATTTGACAAAAGCACGGTTCAGCTATTCACCATGGTAAGCGTATTTTTCACCAACTTAAAAAAAAGATGAGGTTTTCAATCCGACTATCATTCTTTTATAATATTTTTTATCAGTTGGTATAAAAATACTCATGTATTTAACCTGTCAATACTTGCTTATTGAAGGCAACATATACGAGAATGAATAAAACAACCAAAGAACACAGCAAAGTACGTACTAATGACAAATGTCTCTCATGTTTTCTTGAAGGTTGTGTATTTTTCAACAAAATGTTTTACACGACGCTCGAATCTTTTTCAACGTTTAATTTTACTGCGTTGTGCAAGCATAGTGTTTGTAATTATTCTCAAAGCTTAAATTTTAGCTGTATTGTTAGTTTAAGCTCTAAGTATACAGCTAGGTATAAATAAAAATATTTATGAATTCCTAAGGTACAGGTATAACGGTCGGTGAATTTTTCTTTATATTATGTCATCACTCATCATAAAAAAATATCAATCTTTATTTTTCAATAATAAATATCAAAATAAATAGAGAATATTAACTCGTAATAAACAGATTAAACATAATTATTAGTAGCCTGATCCTCGCCTACAATTACCTATCTTCGTTCAGGTCGTTATTCTGACTCATTCATATAGAAAAGGCTCTATCTAGGACATTCAGGCTGGCCTAGTACTATTCATAGACGAACTAATTAGTTAGTGTAACATAAAACGTGGACGTATCGTTGTAAACATGTCACTGTTTCAAAAACTAGGACGTTTGAATAATTGGAAATCACGATTGCGGTTTCTGAACGTCGAGATCTACCTAATACAGATATAAAGCAATTTCTGCATACGGCTTTGTTTATTCTGTGATGTTTATTGAAATGTTGAACAAATTAAAAAAGTTAAATCAAAATAAGGCGTACACGGATATATGAAAGTAAGTTTATTTACTCCAACTTGGAATACGGTAGAGAGAAAATGTTTGAATTTTACATGCTCCACAGGTGATTGCGTTTAGAGATACATTTGAAGTTTTAGGCGGGTTTTCTACCTTCGCTTTTTTAGCAGCAATTCTAAAACTACCTAAGTAATATAAGGTGATTTTGACCCTTATTTATCTGAACTCCTAACTTCGCTCGGTTTCAATTAGGATAACATACCTATATCCTACAAATACTTATGTATATTATTAGCTATATTGGGGAATTAAATAACGCATATTTCATTGAAACAGACTCTAGCAGAATATATTTATATATCACGTGAAAGATGTTCGCCTACACATATTTTATTTTATTTCCTTCCCTATTACACTTAAATTTTATATTTATTCACATAATGCTGTACATTTATCAAACTATGTATGTATCATAACGTTACTTTTCAACTGATCCTAGGTCCTATAGTCGAGAGAAACGTAGGTATCTAATTACGACCACCAAGAGATCCACATAGGTCCTAACATAAAGACGTTTTGGTCATTTTATTGGTATTAACTATTAAGTAGAAGTTGTTTTGGTCACTATAAACACGGAAGCAGTTTACACACTGATATAGGAATGTACGGTGGCATAATCAATCACGCGGCAGAGTGAAGCCGCCAAAAATCACGTAGGTACGTTTGAATAACCCGGATCGCGATAAAGTGTTTCGACGTGAATCAGCGCTCGACAGTGAAATATGGAGATTATCTAAACCATCTATATTCTATCGGGACTGTATTAAAATATACGGTGAGGATTAGATCTGAAGGTTTCGTATGGAAAAATTATTATGTGTAGAAGTGATTGGTTGAATCTTAGGAACCTTTTGATATTTAGTAAATATGATTATTCTTTTTAAAGGTCTACTCAATACCTTATTATGAAGAATATTTTATAGTTATTTTTTATAAGTATGTCTTTAAGATTTAGAAGACAAACCACTTTTTGTCGGCTCTACATTGTATATAAGACATAAATTAAGAATACATACTACTGAAAAATTGCATTAACAGAATATAAAACAAATAATTATTATAATTTTCTTTTATCCAAGTATATTTTCTTACAATATTAAAGAAGTAAAGAAATATTGTTCATAATTATTAATATACCGTAATGTTAACGTTTACAGTACTAAATTTATGTGTATATTTTACAATGACCAATGATCAAACTGTTTAACAATTCGCGGATATACTAATAATCACTATCACTACATAGTATAAAACAAAGTCGCATTCTCTGTCCCTATGTCCCTATGTCCCTATGTCCCTTTGTACGCTTAAATCTTTGAAACTACGCAACGGATTTTGATGCGGTTTTTTTTAATAGATAGAGTGATTCAAGAGGAAGGTTTATATGTATAATAACATCCATTAAATAGTGGAGAAGTACTGTTATTTTTGAGGTTTCTAATGTGATGTCGTAAATAATTACATTTTATCCGCTTACATTGCAAACGCAGGCTGAACCCTACGAGTTTTATCAAAATAATGTACTAAGTATTGTACAAATTGAAAAGGTCTACAGAAAAGTCCGCGATGGCATATGTCTATCTCTTATGGATAACCCACAATAACTTTTTTTGTCATTTACTTTTTACGACAAATAATGGCTAATTTTCGAAGCGATTTTAACCAATACAGCATTAATCCTTAACCAATTAAATACCTTGAATACATTGTTCATTTAATATAGATCTATATGGCCCTTTACACCGTATGATTTAAGTGAATATTTTCGAAGATATTACAGATTTAAAAATTGCGGGGCGTACCGTTTGCGGCGATACCGGCCGGCCGGGCCGCTATGTTTTTATATACAACGTTAAAAGTTTTTCTGTAGTGTATTTAGTATCAGCATTGCACCCGTGCGAAGCCGGGGCGGGTCGCTAGTTAACAATAAATAGAAGTTTAATTATTGAATTCATGGAAGTATGAATAAAATATTTTTTTGAATAAGAAGAATATTGATAAGAATGGCGCCTGAGATCCGGTTCGGAAAAACTCAAAAGTATTTTCGTTTGAAAGGTTTTTACAACTTTTTACAAGTTTATAATAGCAGAGTTTCTTCATTGACGTATTTAATTTACATTTAAGAAGTAATATAATATTATAAATTCGCGTTTTATGTAAGTGTGGGCGCTGGCAAGAGTATTGGAATGACATAATCTTAAAAATAAATGTGTATGAGATAAGACTGGAATTTAGATAAATGTGTGACAAATAGACGAAAATTCAATAAATTATGAAGTAATTATAATACTATATAGAATAAGTAAGTTTTATTGGTTTTAAATTGTGAAATAATTTTGATTAACTTCAGCCTAGAATTAATACAGTAGAGTCACGCACGCGTCGGACAGTTGCAGAATGCTGGTTTTGTAATATTGTCAAAACTATAATATTTTTGATAAAGAAATTAAATTAGTAAGTTTGTAACTATGAAACTGACATGAACCTTATATAAGTACCTAGCAAATTATAATTATATTTACTTAAAACAATTTAATTGTGAAAAGCCGTGATAATGTGTGAATAGTCTGTAGTGAATTATGACTTACATTCGAATTACTTACACGGAAAAGATACACTATTTTATATAATTTGATTAAAACTTATTATTTGAACTTACTTAAATTTCACCTTTTGACTAAAGAACTCTAGCACTAAATGGGCTGCTGTATTATCGAACTATAATAGCTTTTGTTCATAAAACTTATTTGATGATGTAAGTATTAATGTATTTAGAAATATTATTACCATTATGTCATCTCGTAAGCCCACTTAAATGTTATGCTAATAACACTCAAAATACATCGCCAAATAACAATATAAACGAGAATATAATAATTTTCGCCATATTCAGAATTTCCAGCAGAGATCACCTCTACAAAAGATGAAAAATTATCAATGATATTAATATTTTTAGATTAAGATTTGATAATTTGAACTCATGCTAAATTATTAAGTTATAACTATATTCCATTTATAATAAATATAAAGTACTTATATATAAGTATTTTATATTTATTATACATGGAATAGATATTATTTTGATAGGTAGGTAGGTATAGAGATTACCAACCTAGTCTAATTGTTGACTAGATTATCGTTTTGTTGAATAAAGTATAGGTTCAATAAGTATATTAAAATATTCAGCATATCTATACAAATATTATAAAGAGGAAAGGTTTGATTTTTTGTTTGTTTGTTTGTATGAATTGAATAGGCTCCGAAACTACTTGGCAGATTTGAAAAATTCTTTCACTGTTGGAAAGCTACATCATTTCTGAGTGACATAGGCTAGGTTTTATCCCGGAAATCCCACGGGAACGGGAACTATGCGGGTTTTTTTTTGAAAACGCGGGCGAAGCCGCAGGCGGAAAGCTAGTTTATTATATTCAGATAATTCACCATATATTTGACAAGAATTAGCACCTACGAATACATACATAGCCTACAAATCAAATATTCGTGTTTATGCCGTCATCCATAATTACACAAAAGCGCAATTTCATTATTCATTGAATCAGTCTTAATTAAGTATACTTATAATGTATAACAATATGTGAATAAGTTGCGGTTTTCATAAAATTACTATGCAAATCTATTGTAATAACAAATATTCAAGTAATATTTATATTGGGATGTTTGTATAGCATGAAGTCACATCCCTGATGTATTCAGTGTACGTGACCACCAACCTAGAAATGAGTCAGATTTCCTGAGAAACGAGAAATTGTGTGATAAACGTATATATTTAACTAGTACCACACTATTTATTTATTGGTTTAGTATAAAATAAACAATCAAAATAATATGCATTCAAATACCTTACAATGCTAATAAAGAAGCAGTAATGTTAGTTATGATAGCGTGTTGTTTATGTTTCTATACCAAGTATAAATATATTTTATAAATAGTTCCTTATAAATATTAAGTAATTGAGAGCGATGAAAATCTTTATATCATTATTTAAATTTTTACTAGAGGTCCGCCCCGGCTTCGCCCGTGGTACATATTTCGCAATAAATATAAAATATTATCTCCATACCAAATTTCATGCAAATTGGTTCTGTACTTAGTTTAGGCGTGATTGAGTAACAGACAGACAGACAGAGTTACTTTCGCATGTATAATATTAGTATGGATATGTTACTTTAATTAATATATACTTTTCTCTACTTTCCAGGTGGTGTACATGAACCTGTGACCAATGAAAATGACAGCTACGAGGCTATGTATTCTCCTGTGCGCGACGCTCATCATCGCAGAAGCCAGAACGCACCACCAGAAACGCGAAACAAAATCACATCTATGCGATCCAGTGTTCAATAACACGAATAAAATACAATGTTATTGCAATCGAGATTCCCATGACCCCGAGCTGGTACGCAGCGCTGAATGCTATCCTACTGTTGAGGGAGTTGCACAAGAAGATCCCAATTGGGACGAATTTTTAGAATTGGAGAACGTACACAAGCTATCCTTCACAAACACTAGGGGTATCGTATTAAAATACATCCCGACACAAGCTTTAAAATACACGAAATCACTCCTAAAACTTGAAGTGAAATACGCCACGATTGATACCGTTGAATCATTTGATTTTGCAAACTTAACATTTGTCGAAGAAATGACTCTAAGGGATAATCAGATAAAGGTTTTGAAAACCAATGCTTTTGCGCATCATAGAGATCTCACAATCCTCACTCTTGATTCTAATAATGTTGTAGAAATCAACAGAAATGTGTTCGTAGATCTGCCATCTTTAGAAAAACTTTATTTGACAAGAAATAAACTAACGACGATACACGATAGAGCTTTCGTGCATTTATCTAATTTAAGGGAACTAGAAATCGATAGAAACAACTTGTTTAGTTTGAACAGTGAGACATTTTCGGGATTAAAGAAGTTGGAGAAATTGGACCTGAGCAGCAACAGTTTGGAAGTAATAGGCGACAATACATTTTTACCGTTGAAAAACCTACAGTCATTGAATTTAGATGGAAACAAAATACAAATGCTTGATGAGAAAGCATTTAATGGTTTAAGCAGACTGCAAGGATTGTCGATGGCACACAATGCGTTGTCTGAAATAAAGAATGAAAAGATCTTTATTGGTTTAAAATCTTTGAGGATGCTTAGTTTCAAAGGCAATCAGATAAAACACTTGGAAGAAGATGTTATGGCGCCTCTACTGGAGAATTTATACAATAATGTCAGCAGTTTAGATGTCGAAGGTAACTAAATTATAAAATTTTTCTTGTATAATGGTCCCGTTTGCATCTTTATAATAATAGATTTGCTTCTTTAAAATTAAATATTTATTTTTTTGTTAAAAAATTTGTTAAGCCCTATTCTTAACATCATTTCAAGTTTATCACGTAATGGTCGTAGGATTTGATAGCAAAGCATAACAATTATAAAGACGTTTAATGGTCGTAGGAGTGTGGTATAAAATCAATTCACAATCCTCAAAAGTGTTATTTAAAAAGCTCAACTGACTTAGTGCCTGATTGACTGACTTACTGATTGATATGACTTTCAATGCACAGACCAAACTATTAACAAAAGCAACTGGAAATATGCCCTATGCACCAACACAGTTTAATCTCTACGTACATCTCTAGTATCATTATTATGATATAACAGATCATAAAAATGCATTAGAATACAATCGAGTTCTACATTATATCTTTCTCAATTTCAGATAACATCTTCCCTTGCGACTGTCGTCTGGATTGGTTCATGTCTCTAATGAACAACACGCAGAGCCCACACATGAAGCTAGCTATCGAAAACTTAAAATGCGTTCCGAGCACAGAAATCAGAGAAAAATGGACGAAAACAGTTGAAGCCGAGAAAAACGCACAAGACGTAGAAGATGGTGACGTACAAGGAAACGATTATGAATATTATGATGATACACAACTCAATGGCAAACTGTTTTATATCGACATGCGATTCCTTCTAAACTGCTCAGCCAATTACGATAATCTCCTCAAATCAGATGTTGATAACACGAAACCGAAAGCAAAATTAGATGCAACATCCAAAACTGTAACGACTAATAAACCAATTTCGACTGCGGTTACACCCATCATCGATAGAGTAACAAAAAATCCCTTGCACAATACTATTACAACGACACTTCCTCACGTGTTTGAAAATATCGAAAAGACTAACGATAAAAAGCAAAATTCATACACAACCAGTCGTTTATCAACTGTTTCAGCTAAACCCATGAATAATGGTTTCTTTGACGATCATGATATGGCATCTGATGAAGGAAAACCGGATAAAATTAAAGCACACAGAAGCATTCAAGATAAAATTGAAGATAAACCCAATAGTATTAATAGTGGAAATATAAATATAGGCTGTGTTTCAGTACTCCTTGTAATCGTTAGTTTTAGATTATTACTGTAATTAAATTAAGTTATTTATAAACATTATTTTAAGTGTACAATTTTAATTGCTGAATCAGTTGAGCTAGAATTATTAATTGGTAGATTTATTCTGACTATTT
This sequence comes from Colias eurytheme, assembly GCA_907164685.1. Taxonomy (NCBI): domain Eukaryota; kingdom Metazoa; phylum Arthropoda; class Insecta; order Lepidoptera; family Pieridae; genus Colias; species Colias eurytheme. The sequence continues at coordinate 15,815 of CAJQZN010039956.1, forward strand.
ATACAAGTATTGATAAGTAATATTATAAGACTTGGTTATAAAACTGCTAATATAAATTCATAAAGAATAGAAAAAATTCGATCACGAGGCGGGACTCGTATTTATATTTATAAAGCATTTGAATGCCATAAAACCAAAAATATCAATTTCAAACTGCTAATATTTTGCGTATCTATGTGGTTATTAATATTATAAATGAATCAAGTAAATAAATGAGATTATACGTAAATAATGAGATCTGGATGTATGTTTAGCTCAGAAAATGTGGTAAATATGTAATACTAAGTATAATAATATTTAATCTCTCACAGTCACTAAAGGTAATAAACGATAACTTAGTTCTAGTTGTTTTCATTATTTCTTTCCATGATAATAAAACTATTGAGAATAATTTAGTTTTTCCCGTTTTTCGTTAGAATATAGATAGTCAGTAGTACATAAACAAATCTTATCCAGAAACAAGTTTCTTATCACATAGTACAATTACATAAAACAAAGTTGATTCCCACTGTCTGTCAATCCTTATGTATGTTAAGCACTTCAAAAATACCCAATACTTAAATTATGCTGGTTTTAAAGATAAATTTTTTCGAGGAAAGTAAGCGGATGAAGCTGCGGGCGGATAGCTAATAATTACAAATTAACTATTATATTTAATGCTGATACTAATTAAGTAAAAGTGTAAGGAAATCTAGTATTCCTCTTATTATAAAAAAAAATATTATTTCTTAGACCTGATATATTTATATATGTACTTAATATAAATAAATATAAAACCTTCATATGCAGAAGTAAAACCTCAGATAATTTGCGGTTATAGTCCTAAAAACCGCATATTAAGTATTCATTGTAGTTATCATAAAACATAAAACAGTCAGTAGACTTATAACACAAGTAATTTTATTTATAAAAGCAGTTCTTTCACTCACAAATCTTTGATATAAGAAAGAACAAAACGACAGTTAAACGATGCGATGGATTAAAAGTTTATAGACATGGCTCTGAAGTTTAAATATTAAATTTCTTATTCAGCGCCATCTATTGTTTAGCATATGTATCACATTATAGTAACGAAATTATGGTTTCCACCTTGCAGAAAAACTTTTCTTACTAGTTCAAAGCTTTGTTGTAAGATGGCGCTGTACGAAATTTTTAAATTATCTTGTAGTTTTTTTTTCAGAATACTAAAGGAAATTAATTTAGGTATTTTTATAATCCATACGTTGGTATGAACGTAATTGTTTATTTTTTGTATTTTTTAATATTATAGAACATGTAAAATATAAAATTTTCTGAACTGATATGAATAAACATAATATTTAATACGAAACATGGACAGAGTTTCATGTGCATAAAATATAATATCAAGAGTGGATCGTAAATTATTCTAGTTTGCATAAGTTTATTTTTAAAATATTCTAGGATATTTTTGAGTATCTTTTATATTTTCCTTTGAATATGCTACGAGATAAATTTAGTAGAGAAATTACTATTTGCATATGTGCCTCGTTATGGTTTATATAAAGATGAATGGTAAGAATAAAAATATCGAATCATTTGCTTTTTATTTCAAAGGGTTGCAATGAGATGAATATTCTAAAAAGCGAAGAAGCAATTGTGCTTATTTCATAATAGGTTTGATCTTGTTTAATATTTTAATTGAAAATTTTCATACTCATATAATTTGTATACTACCTACCTTAGTAATTTGAGTAGGTACCTATCTTCATAATATGAAAATGTATACTATATCCAAATATACTATATAATTACTTTATTGAATAAGTAACTCATCTTTATTTATATATACTTATCTAGGTAATAGGTAGATATTTAATCTAACGGGGGCAGATTTTAAGTAAGAAAGCACTTAACCGATTTTATAATTGTTCCAGCTCTTTTGCAGAAATCTGTCTACTTTATTATATACTGAGTGTCTAAATTTATATGTATTTATTTGTTATTATTACACACATTATCTAAAGGAGTTCCTTTCGAAATTGCCTAGGTACCTATACCTACCTATACAAACAGAAAAAGCTTAAAGTATATTTCTAACAATGGCAGATAGGTATAGCTCGATAAAATATTATATCATGGTTCAGCAGATTCTATGAATATGCCCCTATCAGTAATTTGCACATAAATGTTACATAACGTCAACAGTTAAAATATTTTAATCATTTACCTGTATGTTGTATGACAACCCCTATCCAATCCTAATTCTAAATTTATTTATTTATTTATTTTATTTATTTAATTAAGGTCAGCCAACAGTTGTTCAGTTGTTAATGTTGTAAATCATTAAAAAGTTAATACTTAGTCGTATGTTTACCTACTTTCTAACATTTGTACCTACTTATGTGTATAAAATTCGTTTTCATATTATATCTTACATCATATACATACATGGATAATATTATTTAAGACGTCTTTTAACGCTTGAAAGCATGTGCGGTTACTATTTGCAATATTCGCCCAGCAAATCGTTTATATTTTGTGTAGATTATTCAAATTGCAGGATTCACCGCGTTATACATGTCATGAACTTATAAAGTGGAGGTGTTTTTTTATCGCTAATGGCTTTTTCAAAGCCTTCGTCATACTGTGAGCGAAATAAACAAGACTTGATTCTGTTAACGTTCTAGCAGACAGCTGATAGACGGCGTAAACGATTTTATAAAGAATAAAGTTATATAAATCATCCCGTACCAAAATAGATACTTCACTTTAGATCTAAAGTTTGGAATATTCAAAATAAGAGTTATTTTAATTCTAAAAACGTAGTAGAATTTCGTTTAAAAACGAATAAAAATAGCTTAAGAGTTTACTTTTTATTTTAAATGCCAGTCGCAGAATGGCTTTGCTAAACTTTGACCTTTAGTTTTAATTGAAATCTCTGCCTTTTTATGAGTATTATTTATTTATTTAATAAATGCCACTTTCTTTAAACGCGTTTTACTACATTTTAAAATAATTTGGAAAATCCAAAAGTGCACGCCTCATAATTTTTTTTAAATAATTATTTATTAATTATTATTTTTGTCTATTTAATAACAATTAAACCACATCGAATCAGACCCTGAAAAATGAAAGGGCATTCCTGAGCATACTCAAGCGTAAGAGAAAAAAAAAGACTCGATTAGTAAAGTATTTCGGTCGCTATCGTGTTAACAAGAAAATCCTCCGCACATACAGACACACGGACGTCCAAGACAGAACTTTTTTAAACTGTTTTTTAACTAGTTTAAATAACAAAAATGACATCAAAAATATCATGAATGTTAAAAATAGTGTTTTTTCTTAATATGTGTGTGTATGTATTATCTTACAAGTGCAATGTATGATACATAAAGACATTTTAAGTTTGAAAAATCAGATGTTTTGCGCGAAGTGACAGTAGTACCCACCTCAACGCTTCGCTTATGAGGCGTGCAATATGAGCGGGCATTAGCTGCTATCTATTTAAGATAAATCACGAAATTTTGGACGTCGAGTTAAAGTCTTTACTAGGCTGGAAAATGCAAGGTTTTCACGAAAACAGAACACTAATAATAAACACCCCATAATATGACTTATACTGTCAAGCTGAAATGTCTCTTTCAATGGAACCGCTTTTGATTTTCTTTTCATTCGTTTTAGCATTGATAAGAAAATATAATATTTTATTTTCGAGATTGCTTGTTCGTCAAGAATGGATATTTATATTTCTTTGTATCTAATAGAGAAATATAGATATGTTTGATAATGAAAAGAGAAGCGTAATAAGAGCAATATTTTTTTATTGCGTAACATGAATTTGGAAAAGTATTGTATTTACGTAAACAATTTCGAATATAATTGTACACCAACATTTGTTGACATTATTCGAGACTCAAGGTTTTTTATGTCATTATATATATATTTTTATCATTTTCCTTCATATCCGGATATTTAGTTTAAAAGTAATGTTTTTTTACTTGTATTCCAATATGCCATTTAGGTTCTCACACTATACCTATATTGATCACACGTATGTAAATTTTCACGCTGTCGCACGCAATTCTCCACAAGTAACAAAGGATTGAAAAAAAAAACAGTATGCATTTTAAGCCCAAATTAGACCTTGTTCAGGTACATATGAGAAATGCAAACAGACATACAGGTAACCCGACAGCACACGCAGCCCATATCAATTCGTATGTATTGTTAACCATAAACAGGCTTTAGGATGTGTATAGGATAGCAGGTCAGAAACATGAACGGTATAGAGGTGATGAATAGCCTATTATTGATAAATGTAGTACGAACTGGCAGTTCATTAGATGATTAGTAGGTATACATGAATATTCACCATCGTCTTATGATAAGGTGCATAAATAAAAGGACGTCGCTGTGTAACGAGAGGTTTAACAAAGGATACAGAGATAATAAAAGACGGAAATAGAGGATATGTATTATAATATATTCATAAGCAAAGCAGACGTGATAATTTAACAAGCATACACATTTTTTTTAATTATAATCGATGATAAAAGTACAGTCATGATGAAATTCATCTAAGGACACATCAATTTTCAAATCAACCTTTTAATCAAATGACTGAAAATAATACAATGCCTCGTACACTCAGAGCATCAACATACACATAGACATTTTCGCAAGCACTTCCATAAAATAAATATACACATTTCAGTACAAATTCACTTCGTTACACTTGAGCTGCATAATCTTCCCGCAAATCTCTGGAGGATATTAGGGAAAAAGATTACAGTGTAATCGAGCCGTATGACGGGTATTTAAACCAAGGTTGCGGGATTCTGGGGCTTACATTTTGATATTTCTTTATTATAGGATCTGGGCAATTACATATTGCGAGTGAAAGATTAGGCACGGAGCTTGAATGGTTATGATTGGAGAATCATATCTATATAATAAGGATTAAGGTCGTAGTCGTCGTTTGTTTTTATAGGGAGTAGGTCGTTTTCTCATTTGTGTTTTATATTTATGTATGTTTTTAGACACATTCCTAGCTTATGTCTGTCAATCAATAAATATGTTAATAAATAATATTTAAATATTTGTAGGTAGAGCAAGGTATTAGAAAAATTTCGTAGCTTTGCCTCTCTTTCAATAATTTCAATGTTTGTGCAAATTAAGTAGATCCAAAAGTCCATTTAAAATTTCATGATGTTTGATCCTACGTTTAAAAATAACCCAGTAAACTCATACCATATTTTCAGTCGTATATCTGAAATTGTGCAAGCGTGACCAAACACCGCTTTAATTTGCAGACGTTTTTCCATATTCGCAATAATAAAACACATATTTCAGGCGAAAAGTACCCAAATAGGGTTTGTTTAATACAGAAGCGGGTGAGTTTGAACAATAATCGAGATTTATGTATCATTCCGCTTCCGTTGCCGACCGTACGTCTCCCGGGGCGCGACCCAGTACAGTCGCGTGCAACTCCTTGTGAAAATATTAAATATAATACGACTATTTGACGAAACGCATTTGTTTATTTATTCATATGAAGATTTCTCTAAGGATGTACGAGATAGTTTGCTTGAATATTGTAGGTGATGATCAAAAGGGAACGCTGGCTTTGCAGTATGAAAACACACCTATGTTTCGATCTATTCCATGCAATTTAAAAATTTTAACAATGCGAAGGTTGGGAAGGAAAGCCTGTTTTAAACTTATAGTTATACTGACGACAAATAATTAGTTTTTTTTTATTTCCACTATATTTTATTTATGACTATTGTAAATTATAATGAAGCGACTTAAAATATATATTATCTTAAAATATTTTCGATTAACGAGAAAAGCTGCGAAAAAATGCCTAATATAAATACTGTATCATTATATTCCGGAATGTAATATACTATGAAAAAAGATTGTCCCTATTATATTTTCGTTGTCAGTGACATCGCTATCTTTAAAACTGGCCATTTCAGCTAACTCTAAATTTCATCAAGAGTTAGCTAAGAAAAATATTAAGGGAACAGTAAAGGCACAACACAATAGCGAAGCGGAGCTGAGACCATAACGACAGGAGAAATTACTTAAGAATATTTCCTTTATCTCAAAAAATGAGAAAATGGAACAAAACATTCTCTCTCGTGATTCTACTGAATACGGAGCTATTTTCTTGTTATCACTACTTACTATGTAACAGCATTTACGTGTAGTTTTTGCTTTATAATATAGTAGCTACTAGATTTTTTCCCTGCCACTTTGAATTTTCTTACCCGTGAGAGTTTTAGATGGCTCCATTCTCGACAGATGCTTATCCTATTTATAGACATTTATGTCTTTTCAAGATGGCTTTGTAGTTTGTGTTATATATGAGATATCTTATTAAATAGAGAGCTGTATTATTACATTTTTCAGAATCACGCTTGTCAGAGTCTGGTATCTCTTAGTTAATGTATACTGCTTGGAAATGTAGAACTTATTTGCGAAATCTCATCCTATTTACAGTTGCTTCATACTTAATCCGGCCATCTCACAGAGATTCAGAAAGTTCTCTTGAAAATTGTCTGTTCGTATAGGTTTATGAATAATATAAAATTCTTTAGTGCTATAATGCAAAATTACCAGGAAAAATTACCACGCATTCCCTGATTATGTAGATACTAGCTGTTCCCCGCGATTTCACCCGCATTGCTCCGCTCCTGTTGGTCTCAGTATGATGATATTGCCTTCCTCGATAAATGGGCTATCTAACACCGAAAAAATATTTCAAATCGGACCAGTAGTTCCTGAGATTAGAGCGTTCAAACCAACAAACTCTTCAGCTTTATAATATTAAAATATTCAGCTTTATAATATTAGTATAGATTACTGTTTTAAATCCAGAAAAGGGCAAAGTTATCTTACACATACGTTAGCGGGAATCGCATAATGAAATTAAGCATTAATCGCATAGTTTCTCTGCTGCAATTGCGTTTACTCCTTGTAATTCACAGTTGGTGAATAATTACACAAATGAGTCTAGCAATCAAAATTTATGAACGTGCGTGTGTACGCAAACACTGCATATTCGATCATTTGGTTTACAAAAAACCAACGCAGTGTAAGGGCGTTTGTCCACTACAAGGAATTTTACGGTCCGGCATTCCGATTTTTTACGGTCCGGTATGGCACGCCATTGATCTATATACTAGCTTGTGCACTATACGTAATTTTACTGTCCGACATTTTACTTTTCCCTATTCCGGATGGTTTTTTGTGTCTACGAGTCGCTGTAGGTATAATTGTTTTCGAATGCCCACTTGCTTGGATTTTACTGTTTTTACTGCATATGCCAATTGAAAGCAAGCTCTTGTTTTACTTTCTTTTAGTTGGCAATGAGATTTGAGAAGTCGGTATTTTTTTTTTTATATACATTGACCAAGCATTGACCTATAATTATTATCTAAGTAAGTGTTGGTAAGTTAAAGTTCAAGTGGGAATAGCTTTAGCTCCTCGTCACCGATTAAAATAAATAAGTGAAACACGCATTTTAAATCTCTTACGGAACTTTACTTTTTATTATAACGAAGTAATATAAAATTTCACCTTCTATATTTTTAATCGTTTCTTGTAAAATGCAAAAACAATCATTTATGGTAGCATTATACCGCCAAACTTCCTTGATCTGTACCGCACTGATCCGAGTAAAGACGGACAGGTGCACAAGCAATTCATCGGTTTTTTCATGCCACACCGGACCGTAAAAAATCGGAATGCCGGACAGTAAAATTCCTTGTAGTGCACAAGCGCCCTAAAGGAGACAATTAAAAAAGGAAAAATTGGAATAGAAGAGGTATTTATAAACTTATTATTGAACGCGTTGCCTCTTTGATTTTAGATGAGAAAATTTAACATAATAACTTGAAATAAATTATCGGCTTTCTGAAATTAGCTTTGTGTAACATAATATTTGTATGAAATATTTTAATTTTAGATGAATTCGTCCTTGGGTCTCGCCAAGCAAGAAAATTATAATGAAATATATTGTAAAATTCATCAACATAACACCCATCATTTACTTAATTCTTCCTCTTAAAATATTCAAACAATATGAACGAAGTATTTTATTATGAATTTATTATTATACATTTATATTGTAATGCGTGGGACTATCCACATTGGGTAGAGTTTTCCATGAAAACCGTAATTGCCGCTGCTAAAGGCAAACTTGCTTTTATTTAATCTATACTTTTATACTAATATTATAAAGAGGAAAGGTTTGTAATTATGTATGTATGTATGTATGTATGGTTTTCACGCATAAATCTCTCAACCGATTTTGATGAAATTTGGCACAGACAATCTTTAGACCCTGAGAAAGAACATAGGCTACCTTTTATTGCGAAATATAGTACCACGGGCGAAGCCGGGGCGGACGGCTAGTATTAATTATAATTTTGCTTTAGATACTTTCAGACCCAATAAAAAATGTGATGTAGTATGCTTTTTATCATGCAACATATTATAATTATTTGCAATATAAATCTTTACACAAAAATTAAATCAGATGCGGTAATTTTTAAATACTAGGTAAGGTTGATGCTTTTATTATAATATGTATCCTCTATAGTGTAATTAATAACCAATCCGCTTTTATCGATAAGCTCTCGAATTTTACTAGGTGATTGTTACATTTGTAAGCTTTTTGTAAGGTTTTGAAATAAAGACCGCTCTGCCAATGTCAGCTGTACTACGAACGAATTCCGATTGTTTACCCGCAGCACGATGTAATCCGGAGGAATGAATGGAGTCCCTCATCAATGAAGTCGGTCTATGTACAGAGGTAAAGATTTGCAAGTCGGAACAGCCGCAGCATAGCTTTGAATATTTTGTGATTCCGGATTTGACTTTGAAATACGTTGCAACCGCCTATCAAGTGCGGCTTCGGCAACTGGAGATCACTCGTTATTTTGCTTGCTTACTCTTTGTTGTATTAATATTAAACATTTGTAAGGTTACTTGAAATAAAACGGATTATTTCGATTGCGGTTGAAACGTTCTACAAAAACAAATAGCGGGTAATGATTCGCTCGCAAAGGCCGTAACAGAAATAGGAGCTTAAGTTTAGTTGTGACTAATACTAAGAATTTTTGGGAAAAGAACTCGGTAAAATTAATTTTTATGTAATGAATAATAAATATTTACTCTTGTTCAAAGACAATGTACGTTTTTCTAGAAAATACCACTGAAAGTTAATAGTAGAGTTGGAACGCAAAATCCACGGATAAAATACGGATTAACGGCAGTGCGAGTGTATGAATGACAGATGTCAAAAAAGAATGAATGTGGAGGTTTTGCGTGCCAATATTGAAGTAAACCAAGTAAACCTTTGCTTTGTTATCTCATTATATATCAGTAGGAATTCGAGATATATTTTGGTAAAGAAGGAACATGTGTAATATGTCATACTTTGTGTAACAGTTCGCTTATCAACTAGCTATTTTTTCTTTCTTTATTCGGTTTTCGGGCACAGAGAGATTTTCAAATTACCCAAGTAAGAATGACAAAGCTATGACGCATGCAAGCGTATTAAAGTTGGCCCATTTTTGACGCAGAGATTACAGAGTGACACTGAGTTTAGTCACGCAAATAATTTGAAGCCTAGCTTATAATGGATTTTCCTTTATATTAGGCTTCAAATGAACTCCAATAACACAATAGATGTGAGGATGGAATGAAAGAATATTGTTGTCTCTTTTAATATAATTATTTTACAGAAAAACTTTATTATTCATAATGTTATTCAATATTAATTTTTCTTATAATTTTTAATAGCGTAAAAATATACATTTCAAATATGGTATAAAAAGAGCAAGAAATTATATACAACATGTTGTGTTACTACAAAAATATAATAGAGAAGCCAAACAGAAACTCTTTGACGGTAAATATCAAGGGGTTTTCACAAACGATGCCATTTCTCTAATAAGATTATTAGGGGATGGGGTGACACTGAACCCTACAACTAAAGGACACTTGAGTATTCATAATAAAAGCTAAATGTTACCTTTACCAGCCCACTCTCGTACAGGTCTTGCTTCAACGATAACGTGATTTTTGTAAAGCAAGAAAGCTTTATTCAAATAATGTTATAATAAACAACCTTAACCTTGCACCGACAAGAATATTTGCAAAGCAAAATAGGTCGGAGGGCCAAACGTGCCCCGAATACTTTGCGGATTAAGAATTTGACTTTAAAATTAAGATGATAAACCTGATGCTGCGTATCCTTAAATAAGGAATTGATTTTCAATAAGCACTCTTGGGGCGGCTTTCATAACGTTGTTTTTATTGCGAATTTATCTTATTTGCACACCTGGGAACTGTTATATTTTTTATATATTTATATTTTTTGCTATAAAATCATCGAGTCATTTCATTGGGCAACGACAAGCGAGTCGTATAAAAGTGAAGTATTGTTTTTAAATCATACATTTTATGTTGGAAACTGTAAGCTGTAGTTAACATTCCAGATCAATATTATCTACACTAATATTAAAAAGAGGAAAACTTTGTTTGTTTGTTTGATTGTAATGAATAGGCTCATAAACTACTGGACTGATTTTAAAAATTCTTTCACCATTCGAAAGCTACATTATCCACGAGTAATATAGGCTATATATCATCATGCTAAGACCAACAGGAGTGGAGTAATGCGGGTGAAACCGCGCGGCACAGCTGATATAATAAACGTATAGAGTTTTTCACAAATCATTTCTGCAATTAATTGTGTTATACTTTATGTTTCCACTAGTGATACGAGTATTGTGCTCTATTATACCATGCTGCTATGCTGCTATTATACCATGTTAAGGCTATATTTTATATTCTTACTGTATTTCTTGTTATAGACAGTGCAATATTTACAATGAATACCTACTAGATTCATTATACGAAGAAGTTTATTTCAACAATGTCGTTAAAGTCCTTTACCAATACTAGTACCCAGTCATACATCCAAATCCTGAATAAAAATACCCGAACACTAGATTAGGAAAAGGCAAATAAATTACCACATATTATCCCCGTAATGTTTCCCCGTTACAAGGTCACGTTTAAAAGCAATTCATCACCGTACAGACAGTGATTAAAGCCGATCATTTAGGCCCATCGCTTTGGAACTTCGATTTGTCACTAACTTCCCTTCATTACTTACTAACTTGCTCGAACTTCCTGGCAAATAGAACTTTGATACATTCTTTATAATCTGCTAAAGGTCTTAGTTATTGACGGATGCGAGAGTAAAAGTAGTTTTTCATGGTCAATTATGTTTGTGAAGACATTATTTTATTCTTTGTAGAGTTGTGATTTTTTTTCTATTTCAAATCAATTTTAACAAGGATGTTCTATATTAAATCCATACTAATATTATAAATGCGAAAGTAACTCTGTCTGTCTGTTACTCAATCACGCCTAAACTACTGAACCAATTTTCATGAAATTTGGTATGGAGATATTTTGATACCCGAGAAAGGACATAGGCTACTTTTTATCCTGGGAAAATTATGTAATCCCGGAAATCCCACGGGAACGGGAACTATGCGGGTTTTTCTTTGACTGCGCGGGCGAAGCCGCGGGCGGAAACCTAGTTGTATATAAGTATATAATTATTATTATTAAAGTATATGTGTGTTAATAGCTAATCATTGTCCTAAGGAAGTCTGTAGACAATTTTTACACCACATAAAGCGTGACTTAATAGCGGAAGCACATCCCTCTTAAATTTCGCCATAATATAAAAGAGGTTGCATAAAATCTTACTAACTCCCAGTTAGACTTCATCGTAAGTTGTTGTAAAACGTTCAGTATTCAGAATAGGAAGTTACAGCATCGTATACACTTGTAAACTCGCTTCTAGATTACGGCAAACACATTTTCGTTAACTTTTTCAAGTGCTCTAGATTATCTAAGTTTGTAATCTAATGAAGTGCTTGTTTCACTGGCTATGTAATATTTCTCTATATAAATAAGAGCGATTAATTTAAATATCAAATAAAACTAAAAAATACAATGAAATTAATTTATTTTTCATTTGCCGATATGAAATCGATGTGACCGTCGGACAAATGGACTTCTGTCTTCTTTCGGAATCTGTAATAAAATAAATTGTTTTTCATCAATTAATTTTTGATTGGTTAATCAATAGGTATATGGGTATGTATATATTACCTAGAAATTAAATTACTCATACTTATAGATAAAATATTATTGCTAGAATAATATTATAATTCTATTTGTTTGGAACATTGTACATATAGCGTATTTAATATTAATATTGCTATAGTTTACTCATAAGCTTTTTATAAATATAAACTGTTATTTTCTAACGATAACATTCTATTCTACTTTTAAAATATTCACTATATATACTTAAAAACTTAAGTTGCAGATAATTAAAAGTTGATGCAATCCACCGAGAGAAAATTGTTTCGATAAATCGTCCGCAAAATCTATTAAATGCCGTTAAATGGGTTAAGATCTTGCTTCGGAAGCTAATGTCCAGAGGGGCCATTCAATACATCCGGATAAGTGGACCGTTACTCGGACTATATCCGGGAAACCGGGAAAAAACGGATTAAAAAGGTTACGTTAATGGTGGCGCGGTGAAAAGTGACGCAATTACAGGGACTTGGCTCTTTCTTTGTTTTCGGCAATGGCTTCATAGGCTCAGATGAGGTAGCAGTGGGATTTGAGATGCTTATCATCATTACTAGGTTCATTGTTTTGGATAGATATATTCAGTAGACTGCAATGTTTGTGTCGATAATGGTTGCGTGGATGAGAAATGAGGATAAATGAATAAAAACAATCTTTAAAGCCTTGTGCATCATATCATTTGAATTCTATCGACGTAGAGTTTTCAGTTTTTCGTTAGAGCACAAATCAAATTTATTTATGAACAGAGGCGGTTGTAAATACATATAAAATAGTCTTTCGTACAAATTACTGTTTAATTCACATCTTTGAAATAACACAAACTCACTTAAATTATTTTCATTTATGTATAAATATGAACCGACAACAAAGCATAAGCGTAAACATTAGTAAACAAGAAGTGCTTGTCAGTAAAATATTACATTACATATGCTCTGAAGTAAAAAGCATCGAAGCCTTAAATTAGTTCGCAAACAATCCACAGGGATACGCCGCTACTTATTCCTGCCACGTACGTGTGTGGTTCAGGCGAGAATTTTACTTATCTTATCTCCAACAAGACTGGGAATATTTCAAACCGCCATTGCTGTAGGAGAATTTTCGATTATTCCGCTGTGAAAACGATTTGAAATAAAACGCAAACGGTTTTCCTGTTTCGGCGCGATACATTTAGGCCTTTCGCAGGTTTCCTATCTGATTGAAGAGGCTTTTAAAGATGTATTCACGTTTTGGTGTTATACTTCGGTATTGATCACGTTTTGTGGTTTCATTGTAAGGTACAAACGCGGTCTGAAATTCAAACAAAAAATGATTCCTTTTACTAGTTTCACACTGAAGCCTTTGAATTACGCAGTTTACAGGACCAATTAAAAGACTTCAATTTCAACTAAAGGTAAAGTAACTTCTTAGAATTAGACTTCCTAAGGAAACCTTATTTGACTATTCAACCGCTTGCGCTTTTCGTCTAAATAGAAATAGTACTGGAAGGTACCTGAATTTCATTCTGAATTGAAATCAAACATTTTGTGTACATAAGCTTTAAAGAAACTGCGTAGATTCCATACCTATATTTTCTCAATTACTTTTTAAACATAAATCATGCACGATTTTCGACATAATATATCTACAAAGCAATGGCGTAATTAAAACATATCTATGCTATCTGCTACCTTAAATTATATCAATCAACGCAGGAATTACATACGTTTTACTCACACCGTAAATCAAAGATTTGCCCCGAGTAAATTAATTCATCGCACAGACGAAGATTTCCGGCGGGTTACCGTGTTTTATGACGTCACACAACGTGGTTTCCTGAAGCTCATAACGCGTTTTACAATGGCGGTGTTCAATAAATCTCAAATTAATTTTGTAACGCTCGCAACACTTGAATTTATAAAAAAGTAAAATGTATTCTTGTATTGTATTTTGAATTTTAAATTTTAAATGTAGATATTCTTGTATTTTATAGATGAATATTTGTTGAAGTTTTTAAAAGTATGTTCGACAAAAATACTGAAAATATACAAGAAATAGCATAGGTTTTTAGATTTGCTAAGAGAACTTTATGTCTAGATAAAGTATTTTTTGTCTTGTAATGCGATATGCTATTGTAACTTTCTTAAATGGACCTAAAAAAATAACGCATTTTTAATCTTTAAATTGATAAGGCAAATCCACACAGAGCATTTCGCGCGTTATATGATTTGCTAAGCTGCTCGCTCTGTGTGGACCCGCCTATTAACATTTCAGTATTCTCTCTGTCTGTCTTTAATTTTAAACAAGTTAAAATGAGCAGTATGAATAGTAGAAAAAGAATATGCACAGTACGGATAGCGATTCAAATAACGAGTTGTCAGGTTTTAATTTACCAAACAGTTGTTGTTTGTTAAAGCAAAATGTTTCTTTTTCTTATTTCTTAGAATAACTTAAAAGTACATACCTAATGAAATGCAATAAGAGAATAAATGGTTTCGGACAAGTGAAATTTGAATTCACTGTAAGTTCATAAAACTTTTTGGATTAAACTTTTCGAGTTCCAACGTCTAGACAGGATTATTGGGGAGCATTTGTAAGACAAATCCGATGATGCATACATGATAACCATTAGATTATAATTTATATAAATATAATATATTAAAAAAATATATGAAAATATGAACATGGGAGAGAAGATAAAACCAATTTTTTTCATTTCATTCAAAATAAAAATAATTAGGTATACAGGTACAGGACATAAGTACTTGTTCATCATATAATCGATACTAATATTATAAAGCTGAAGTTTGTTTGTTTGTTTGAACACGCTAATCTCAGGAACTAATGGTCCGATTTTAAAAATTATTTCGGTGTTAGATAGCCCATTTATCGAGGAAGACTATAATCATCACGCTAAGACCAACAGGAGCGGAGTAATGCGGATTAAACCGCGGGGCACAGCTAGTTTATTATAAGGCATAAGGGTTAAAATTTGAAAGCTATTTCCATATTATGCTTCATGCTCTTAAATAATTTTCAATAAAAACAATTTTAATAAAAATCATAATTTAAGAAATAAAATAAAAAGGTTTATTCAAAGAAGCCGGTTGAAAGAAATGTACGATTCAGTTTGTTTAAGTTTGAGTGTGAATCTGGTTGAATGAAGCAATTTCACACATGTCGTCATTTCATTGAGGATTTTCTTTGAACATTTACTTTCTTTTGGTTCAAAGAATATAGAGAGTATGAATTATTTTGAATACATTTTACGTGCCTTTTACAAACCTAAAATATTCATTAATAATAATTGGTAAAGTGAAGCAATCACCTGCGTCATTAGATTGAAACGAATTTGTTGAATTTCAACTTGTTTATTTCTTGTAAAATATCTGTATGCGTTATCCTTCCGCAATTATTACATTAGAATAACATTTTCACCTTTTCACATCTAATAAATAAATCAGCTTTTAGATTTATATGAAAAAAATTCAGAGATTTCGTTTTTATTTGCTTAGGCACGTATGCTACTTTTATATGCAAGTCACATGAGTTAAGTCGTGGGCTAGAACTAGTATATTCATAACTATAAAAGTCAATATTATGACCTCTCTATTCTACAATTTGTTTATAGTAAGAACTTAAATACGTGCACAGTTGCATGCAAATTTTATGTTAAAAGCTACCTCGAATGCTTAATGAAAGTTCGTAAAGTTGCTAGTAACTTAGCACTTGTGTGTCCCAAGCCGAACGACTTAAACCAGAATTTCATTATAAGCCATAGATTAAATAATTGTGTATTTTATATACCTGGATATAATACTAATGTTGTACCTATTTGGTTCTAATTTGCTGAATATTAAAGTGATGGCGAATATTGTTTAAAGTTATGTTTTGTATACCATGTATGTTATTAGATGTTTATATTTTTAATGATATGAGCAATATTGTATTGTTATTGTGATTTTATTGTATTGTTAAATGTTAAGAGATACGAGTATATAAATTGTAATCCGAATGATAAGATATTGATACGTAATTCGTCTATATTCATGTTAATAGATTATCAAGTTTAATTTAAAGTAGGTAAATTAAAACTTAACTTTATATTTAAAATTAATATTATGAACTTACATTTTTAGAGATATATATTTATGGTTGACCTTGTTAAAGAAATATAGGTACATCTGTGAATATTTTAAAAGGCTTTTAAGTCTCTGTTTGAAATAAACTGTTGTAGTTGCTTTTAATATAATAACACAAGCAACCTTGTACGTTCAGGTTTTTATTTTAATATCTACTGAATGCATATAGAAATATACTAGCTTTCCGCCCGCGGCTTCGCCCGCGTTTTCAAAGAAAAGCCGCATAGTTCCCGTTCCCGTGGGATTTCCGGGATAAAACCTATCCTATGTGTTAATCCAAGTTATCCTCTATATGTGTGCTTAATTTCATTGTAATCGCTTCAGTAGTATTGGCGTGAAAGAGTAACAAACACACACACATACATCCTCACAAACTTTCGCATTTATAATATTACTAGCGACCCGCCCCGGCTTCGCACGGGTGCAATGCTGATACTAAATACACTACAGAAAAACTGTGAACGTTGTATATAAAAACATAGCGGCCCGATAGATAGCCGGGCGGCCGGCCGGTACCGCCGCCGCAAACGCTACGTCCCGCAATTTTTAATGAATCTGTAATATCTTCGAAAATATTCACTTAAATCATACGGTGTAAAGGGCCATATAGATCTATATTAAATGAACAATGTATTCAAGGTATTTAATTGGTTAAGGATTAATACTGTATTGGTTAAAATCGCATCGAAAAATAGCCATTATTTGTCGTAAAAAGTAAATGACAAAAAAAAGTTATTGTGGGTTACCCATAAGAGATAGACATATACCATCGCGGACTTTTCTGTAGACCTTTTCAATGTGTATAATACTTAGTACATTATTTTGATAAAACTCGTAGGGTTCAGCCTGCGTTTGCAATGTAAGCGGAAAAAATGTAATTTTTTACGACATCACATTAGAAACCTCAAAAATAACAGTACTTCTCCACTATTTAATGGATGTTATTATACATATAAACCTTCCTCTTGAATCACTCTATCTATTAAAAAAAACCGCATCAAAATCCGTTGCGTATTTTCAAAGATTTAAGCGTACAAAGGGACATAGGGACATAGGGACAGGGAAAGCGACTTTGTTTTATACTATGTAGTGATAAGTAGGATATAGGTAAGGTTCTAAAATATATAAATGCTGTCTGAAATTTAAATATTTCTCGAATCGTATTATTGATTTAAACATATGCAGATAAATTAGTAAACCGTTTAAAAATGCAGCTCATATTTATGCACACCAAACGGAGCGCTGTAAAAATACTTCAAAATAAACTACGACACCGCAAAATATTCGTGTTGTTTTTGCTTTAATTGTTAATTTATTCATAAATCAGAATTATGTATGCAACCAAATAGTTCCATTTCACGACAGCACGTACGTGTGAAAAGCTGTTTAATGCACTTTTATTAAAGATTCATTCGCTGGTACATGACAATAAATTTTAAAGAGTCTGCAACAATAAAACGGCCATAAAATCGTGTCTGTGCGATAGTGAGTAAAAATGTTCATAGACTTAAGGCAAAGTTAAACTTGGAAAAACTTTAACAACCTCGTTCGCGCAGTAAATTTTTCATTTTCCCAGTTCTTGTTCTTTCTTTTTAATAATATGATCTTCCTAGTTTCAAATAAGGAGTTGGTGTGACTTCGTTTGTTCTTGTATAAATCGTTAGTTTTCTTTGGATCTCTTTAACATTGTCTTTTATATTTGCTAGCACGTCA
>CAJQZN010039956.1:43804-67413 GCA_907164685.1 Colias eurytheme
TTTTAAATAAAAATATGGTATAAATTTACAAATTCAATGATGAAAATACACATTTATTTTGCTTGATAGTTGTAACAAAAGAGATGTAGATCTGAAATCTGTTCCATATTTACTTTTTCATTGAAATTATTTTAGTACAAAAGTATCTTTTATTGCCAATTTATTGCATACAATTTCATGCAATTTTTACAACAGTTAGTTTATCTAGCAGAAATTGCCTCAGGCAATAAAACTATTTATTGTATTGTAATGTCAGTATTTTTTCTACCATTAATACAATTTCTTACATTAAACAATCTAAGTAATTTAACCAAAGGAACTAAACTTAAAGATGGCTATAATTCTGAATCTGAACTGAATCATCTCATCTGTATGAGCAATTTGGCCGGGTCTATCAATTGTTCTAATATCGATATCCATCATTGCTCGAATCGACTCATTCTTAAGACTTCGGCTATACTGTTAGACTAGATTGGTTAAATTGCCTCGTAGTTATATTGTAACTGGCTTCTATTGAAATACACTTTATAATCTTTGGATAATATTTGTTTTGATAGTTGGTATCATGATAATATTGATTTCAAAAAATAATAAAAGTAATCTTATAAAGTTTGGTCATTATAATATCTAGGTTACTGGCATCGAAGTAAAATTTTACGTACCTTTTTTGATTGTTTAAGCTTCTAATACCACAGATTAAATACGTAACGTACTTCGTACTACGTAATTAAAATTTCCATTCTTCGAAAAGTTATTTCATAACAGCTATTGTTTTGGTGAATAAATTGAGGAGCATGTAAAAGTAATATTCAGTAATGTAATATAGGTATACTATTAAAAGGTCCTTATCGGAGGTTGTAAATGTCGGTAAAGGATCTGCGGTTAAGGTGGAATATAGAGCGGTTTATTGAAAGTCATTCCATCTTGAGCCTATCTAGAAGTCAAGAGTCATGACGTACATTCGGCTTTTAATATAACGCGTAGATACATCACGAAAATTTTAACGGGTTCAGCATGAAATAGAACAATTACCTAACACTAAGATTGGCTGAGCCTTGAGGGAAATCAAGGAATCCACACGATCCCCGATCGGCGGTGATTTGAACGCCTCTTACATTTGGCCGTGTTTCATATAATGCTGTAATTTAACTTAGTATGTACAGTCACGCACACAGTACTTAGTGGTTTTAATTATACGTCGTATTGAACTGCAGATTCTATTTTTCTGGGCTAATTGAACCTTACCGCTTGATGTTTTAATTCATTCCTAGATGTAGGGTATTTTTATGAGCCCTGGGAATTTGAATAAAAAAATATAAATACATATGAGAAAAAAAAGGGTGATAAAACAAAGATTCTAAAGATATCGCTGAATAGATTGATAGATGGTTACGAGGTTAGGTTAGGTTTTTTTTATTACTTTTGCACTGCGTATCCTTGTCCACCAGGCTGTCGGGAAGAGATCGCTGTCTGAGCGATAAGGCCGCCTGTTGTGCTCTTTTATTTATTATTGTATTGTGTCCTTACTTGTACTTCTCTCTGTGGTGCACATTAATAGTATTTTTGTTGTTGTTGTTAGAAAACAGCTTTTACAAACTTATTACAACGAGATAACACATAATGTATCTTATTCTATTCTTATTACAATACCACTCTCTACACAACATTTTCCTCTCACTTGTACCCAAATATAGAAACTCCATAGGAAATCGTCTGCACAATGTCAGTGACCAATCTGATGAGGGTCACTGAAAGGTATTTCAGTTAATAACCCCGGTACAAATAGGGAACCAAAACCTGCGTTCTGTGGGCGTTCGTACCTATACAATTTGAACTCGTTTACCGTTTTTCTACAACTAAAAAAGAAATTGTGATTTTTTAGATTGTAACATGTTTTTATCAGATACAATGATGTGGTTTGTAAGTTTATTGATTTTATGTCATCCCTTTTCTGAATGTGAGTTTGTTGATTCATCACAATTCCTTTTTTAGTAACTTAAATTCCGTGGCTGGCACCGTTAACAACATGAAACATTTCTCTAATATTAACATACATAACGTTATATTATGTGTAGAAAAAAAAAAACTAGTGTCACTTGTGGATTAAGTATATTTAATTCAATCTATTTTCGTTTTTATAAATCCGGTTTAATAATGAGTTCCCAAAACTGCTAGAGCAGTTGATAATAAGATTATCTTGGATAAATATCACGAATGAAATTATAGCGAAAGAGGATAAGTATCTATTTATAGAATTCCTTTTGGCTTGGTACCAAAAGCGAATTAAAAATATATGTATAGTAGAACTTATTTTTCTGCAATATATTATACTAGCTACGCTTCGCGGTTACACCCGCGTGGCTCAGGTCCTGTTGGTCTTAGCATATAATAATATACAGCCTATAGCCTTCCTCGATAAATGGGCTATCTCACACCGAAATAATTATTCAATTCGGACGAGTAGTTCCTGAGATTAGCACGCTCAAACAAACAAACAAACTCTTCAGATTTATAATATTATAATTATTATATTATTTGTGTAGATTTAGGTACTGTCTTTCTTTAGCTATTTCTAAAATGATATTTAAACGAATGAAATAAGATTCAGGGAAAATAATAAAAATACAGAACACATTACAAAAAATGATAATTCGCTATCAACACTCATAAAAACTGTAATGAAATAGCGCTCCAGAACGTATAATATTAACAAAGAGAAAACATACCTACAATTACACCAGCTGATTAAAAAACAACACAAAGAGATAGAAAGGAACAAAAATGATTACTCTTTTTAATTACCAAGTACTCATATCACGCCATGGAGATTCCACAAAGGTTCAAAGGGTGTCACAAAGGATGTCATGTTGAAGCATTTTTTTCAGTAACTTCAGTAATTGCGGGGTCGGAGATTTGTGGATACGGTGGGAATATTAAATTAATTTTTTATAATGATTTATTGTAGTTTTATTAGGCTAATATTGAATGTGGTGCCTACCTGTAATTTAGATACATAAGTACTATCGCTTATATTTTCAAATTAATTTAGAATTGTTTGAGCAAAAAATTATATACCTATCTAGTTGGTAAGCCTTTTTTAAATAAATAAATATATGTGTGCGTTTTTATATTACATACTTAGCTCCTGATTCATATTTTAAGGGGCACAAAGTTTATCTTAAAATAAGCAACAGGAGAGTAGTTATATAAAAAAATTAAATAATAAAAAAAATTGTTTGATAAGTTCAATACTTTATATTTTACTTCGTTTAATTTTCGATGGGAATAGATAGATAAATAATATAAGTAACTCTGTAGTTAGAAAACATATTACAGACATATATTATAATTTTATTCAATGATAATATGTGTTTAATTTTAATTTGTAATTAAATTTTCTATGTAACTTTAACTTAGTTTTCAACGTTACAAATTTAAACTAAAATATTTTCAAATTTTATAAACATTAATTTCAACAACACAGAAAGGGCTGATGAACTCTACTATTAATAAACATTGAAATCAATTTAAAGCCTTTGAAAGGACAGCCAACACAAATAGGTGTTTTCAACATAAATAAATATCAATTAGAAGTACACCTAAAGCGTTAATCTAAAAGACCCGAAAGTTCCAATCTGTTGAGATTAATTTTGATATCAAAGTTTAGTTCATTCATACATCTATACAAATCCAATTTAATTAATGCCCTTGGTGCTTATTTCACGTGTGCCTTCAAATCGAATTTCCAGTAATGTACTTGTTCTATAATAATTCGCCACCCGAGATTATTGGAGAGGCAATGGACCCACAAATAAGTGCCCTTTACAATGAAGTGGTGATTTTGGAAACATACGGCCGTAGAAATGCGCAACAGCCGTTGTATGGTAATACATACTGATGACGGATTATCGAATAGCAGTGATGACAAAATCTATGTTAGCAAACAAGTCACTATGGGTATGCATATATATATATATATAGAAGAAATAAATATATATATATAGCTTTCCGCCCGCGTTTTCAGAGAAAAACCCGTTCCCGTAGGATTTCCGGGATAAAACCTATCCTATGTCCTTTCTCGGGTATCAAAATATATCTATACCAAATTTCATGCAAATTGGTTCAGTAGTTCAGGCGTGATTGAGTAACAGACAGACAGAGAGAGTAACGTTCGCATTTATAATATTATAGTATGGATTATGAACATACTATATATAAATATAGTATGTTCATAATTCTGGCCTAATTGTTATGTACAATAAATTAATAAAAAATATTATATTTGGATGTATCTTTTATATTTCTTTTCACTTGTAACTACCATATTCTAAATTGTTTTTATATTTACTCAAAACTCATATCAATGTTATTCTACTACTTTGTTGTTTTAAAAAAATAAGTACGTAACGTGTCTGTTTCAAATAAATACCTGTACATTTCAACCCTTATGTAATTGAAGTACGGAGAAAATCAAAAGAATAGGAATAACAATAATTCTGAAGGTCATCGCGATTCGTAAGAACTCTTCCGAATAAGTGGCAAAGTTCAGTTAAATTAGGTACTTAGCCCCAATTCCTTGCGAGTGCTGATTACTCGGGTCTTGAGTCGGCTTTCAAGTTTTAATTTTGTGCGATTCACATTTTGATTAACGTGCCCTTAGAAATTAATCACGAGTACAAAGTGAAGTAAAGAGTTTAGGATTAAGTGAAGGTGCCTTTGCTGTGAAAGGGTTCAGTTGTAGTTGAATCTGTTGTTATATTATTAGGGCCTAAATTTTGTTTGTTACGCTTAGGTATACCTATTACGCTTATATTAGGTACATAAGAAATCTCTATGACTATTTCATGCCTATAATTAAGGAAGCGGAATTACCATTTTACTTATTTAGTAATGAGTTATTTACCTGCTTCTAGTGAGTAAAACTGCAGCTTAATATAAGTTTCATATTTTTATGACGTCACTCATTTAAAATGTGCTTTTTCGATTCAGCTCTTTCCGCAGGTCAACGAAAATTGGGTCATTACTGATTGTTTAATTGTTTATTCCTCATCGGTTGTATTTCAATAAACATCATGTATTTGGATTCTGTTGAAATTGAAATGGTTGAACGCTGAATAGTAATTTTCGGTAAATTAACACTTCGTAACGCGAATAATTATAGCACTTAATGAGAATTGATGAGGCGTGACTTTTTATTCCGACTTTATTCGTGTAATTTTCAAAAAGTCAAAAAATTACTTTGCTACCTATCTTTCATTCAGATCATCATTGTTCAAAACAAATAAATACCTTACAGTTACAGTATTCGTAATTTGCTATTCCATTTCTTAAGATTTGTGAAAATGTGCATATACTTCCCTTTGTCACAGTATTACAATATTTCCTTGTAGTACAGTCTACTGCCTTTGTCTTAGACGTTACAATATCGACCATCGTTGTAAATGTCCTTGAGTAGCCTGTACCTACCATGATGACGTACCCTGTAGTTTAACTTTCCTTAACTACAGAGCACATAGTTGTAATACTACGGATGTCTCCTTGTTAGAGGCCAACATTTCCTTGCCGCATGGTTTGCCAACCCAGATTGTAATTAGCAATGAATTGGAACTAATACCCAATAATCAATGTTATAGTATTTTATAATATCAGAGTCTTACAATATATTAATCATCTTGATGGTAAAGAATTAATTAACTTATTATTAATTGAATTAATTAAATTAACAATAATTGTTGTTCTTAAAATAGTTTGCACCCATCCATTTAAAGTACTATATGCCGCAGTACGAATTTAATTAAGAAGCTCCTGCTATAAGTAGGGTAAATATTAATAATAAAATGTCAAAGTTGGTATCTTACCGTAATAATATGGTTTCATGTTCAAGTTAGGATCTCTCCCGGGGAAAGAAAGCTAGATCAAATTTTCAGAACAGAATGAAGTTGTGGAAATGGTTACATTTAGCACTGCAGATAAAAATTAACTGGACCTTTTCGTAATAAGACAACGCTTTATTAAATACTTGAATGTAGGTGGAATATATTTTCGTTAATTCGTGTTAAACTAGGTCTACTTTGTATAACGATTATGTATTATTTTATAATCTTTTCTCTTATGATTTTTGAAATAAATCACAAAGCTAATTACATACTATGAATACGAAAATTCATAACTTTTTTGTTAACCTGTACTTCACTTTGCTGCATTTATTATCACTTCGTTGGGCTTGTTAGATAAAACTTGTTAATAATAACTAACCAGATTTTATCAGTCCCATGAAAGTAAAATGTATGGTCACTCTTACATTGCATCGTATAGAGCCTGCGTTGAGTATGAAGTGGTCTTTATATTTAAAAGATTTCCCGGGAACGTGTGCAATTTGCTAAGTCGATTTCATTCGGAAATCTTACTGGAACTCCTATATACAAATATAATACTTTTTCTTACGATGTTTATTACAAGCTTATTACGATGGGTCAAAATTAAACTATATTGATTAAAAATAATATAGAATAATGACAAACGATTAAATCTTATAAAATAATGAAGAAGAAATATAAATTTTCAGGCGTCCCTGATGAGTTGAAAATAAAAAGAAATACAACAGCAGACTACCTTTATTTGACTATTACTGATGTGTCTGTGTGCTTTTAATTGGAGTGTTTTGTAGCTACTGCAAACCATTTCAATATGTACGTCCATTTATTCATAGTGTGTATTTATGTGATTCATTCTTGCTTAAAAATTCATTATCTATAATGAATGCCCAGCAATAGAAGCTAATTTGTTGAATTTTGAACAATAGGCACAATTGTATAATGCCCTGGCCAATGGAGCGAAATAATAGACTCCCGAGTCTAGTTGACAGTAAATTATTGCTATGCTTATTCTCGAATATTCGCTACATTTTCCAGTAATAAGATTAAAAGTTAAAACTAAACTGTGTTTGCTCTAGATAAATTTAATACGTTATGTTACAAGCTTTTCGATTACGAAAAAGTCAAATATTTCAGAGAGGTTATGTTTGATTTTTACTTAAACACTTATTTTGCATTTTTTAATTCCAATAAATTTATACTGTGAATATAGGGTCTTTAAAAGAAAGTAGGTAATTCCGAAATAAATACGAAGAGTTTTAAGAAAAGAGCCTACTATTATTTAGCTGTCATATCTTTTATGAGCACTTGGCAAGAGATAATCACTGCTCTCAGCGTGAATTGCCTCTTCCCCTATAAAAACACCAAATTGTTAAACTTTGAATACTAAGTTAACAAATGAAGTCATTGTGTCCCAGAATACTTATTCACAATTTTTTAATTGAGTATTATTTATTTAATTTATCTAGGTAGTAGGAATTTAATTTATCTAGGTAGTAGGAATGATCTCTGCTCTTTTGATTTGCTTAGTGCCGTAAAATTGTAGAGTCTTCTGTTCTTTACCATTTATATAAGTAGTAAGAAGTAAAAGTCTATTTACGCACAATTAAATTCCGCAAACGGGACACACATTATAACATCTATTATGTGTACTTATTTAACGTAAGTAAATTTTATTATAAGATATATATGTCACTTACGGAACTTTCTAGATCCATTCAGGTATGACATGCTGAGCACCTATGACGTCACAGTCTATCTTTAGCCAAGTGGGAATACCTCGAGGGCAGCGAAATTAAACAATGTTGTAGAGACAAAGCGGCAGTAGAGTGGTTAGGCCTCAAACCCTTTGTTCGGTTCACCCTACTGCTGATGTTTCTTTTACGTGTGCTACACATGGCACGCTCAAGCGACTTTTAGAACTTACTATATCTTGTAAATTATATTGTTACTGCATGAAGGTGTATCTTTATAATTTGTAATTATTCAAATCACGCTTCAGTTGATAAAATTTGTCGAATACCTTATAAGGAGAAGACCTTAGGGAAAAGATGATGGCAATTTAGCTTACGTAACATAAAAACATTTAACCCTTAAATTGTCACCCCTAGATAACTTGTGTTTATAATGTCCAAATTTAGAGGATGTGTTGGAATTAGGATAGAAAAGAGGAAAATGAAAAAAAAAATTAAAAATTTTAATTTTTTCTATTGTTTTCACTATGTCACATAAAACGGACATTGCCAATTATATGTACATGTTCGAACCGTCACATATAACGGACATTGCACATTATTCCTGCAACCGTGGTACATGAATACAATGCACATTTTCAACTCTGTAATTCAAAATTATTATCAAATTATAATTATGAACGATCTAGAATAAGCTTTTCAAACATCTGTCTTAAAATGTTGGTTAAAACTTTAACGATATCGTTAAAAATAATGGATTTTAAAAAACGACACTACCAAAAATCACAGCCTAAGAATATGCTAAGAATTGGAATAGAAATAGTATTACATAGCCTGAGAACTTATCTAATACACCAAGAAAGTCCTCTTCCCATTCCTTATATTGTACAGATTGAAATGTGTTTGCTTCATCGTATGCAAAGAAGTCGTATACCATGCTTGAGGTACCAAAACAAACAGGATATTTAAATCGCTTTTTTTGGATTCTTTGGCATATATTATATCCATTTTCTGCCAGTTTTTTAATTTGTAGGGTATTATTATTTAAATTTTCAAACATTGGGTGGTATTTCTGGTAAGTAACATCATGCTGTGGCTGAAGAACTACTGAGAAGTAGGGAAGATTCATCTCGCACCGCATGCAATGGCTGTAATTCTGCAGCAATAATATTTTGTTGATGGTAAAAATTCTGACTTTTTGGGTCTTCATTGTGTCTCAAATCAATATGTCGTATAATTCCGAAGGTATGGTGCTGGGGGTAAATGATTGACACTGTTATCATAGTGAAATCACTCCCGTAGGTCTACATTTCCTTCAAAATCGTCATCTCAACTCAACGCCAGACTCTTTACTTCCGCCAGAGGTAGGGAGGGAATTTTTTATTGATTGCCATGTCATGCTCCTCTAAAACATATTAAAAATAGAGAAAAATATATCAAAATGATGACGTTGAAAATGGAGGGCCTTATTGGCAACGTCCGTTACATAGGACATGTGAAGAATACCCTAGTATATACTCCAAGTTGTCAACGTCCGTTTTATGGGACATCGTATATAAACTAAGATTTGTATTCCAAATATTGTAAAATATGTAAAAATTATGTCAAAATACTATACTTACAATCGTATTCTAACTAATAATATAACATTATAAGCAAAATAGCCAAAATACTTACAGTTATTATCAATTTTATCGGGAGAGTCAAGAGATCCGTTTTTTGCAATTTTCAAATGGTCACCATTCGCGACTGTACTTCGCTTTGGTAAAAAAACCTACATGTACGCGAAGGACATAGCTAGTACCTTCCCAATATACCGATTAGCAAAGCTTAGGTCTGCTATAACAGCGCCAGCATGTGTGTAAATACTATGTCCTTTAAAACTGACGAAATCAATTTAAGGGTTAACAAAAACTCGCAAAAGCTGTATTATTGAAATCTAGTTCTAAGATCTAGATTTATCTAGAAAATCGTCAATTTGTGAATGTTATTTTTTTCATAATAGTAAAAAGAAGGTAATTTGATACAGCTTAAATTTTTATTAAGATAAAAATGAGTAAAACCTACAGATTGAATAAAGGTAACATCAAATTATTACATTGAAGTTTCGACAAGCCTTATTTAATATAAACACAATATAACGAACAAGAAAAAATATTATTACAGCGAAAGTGTCACAATCGTTTACCCAAAATATAATATACGTCCCATACATTAAAGTTTCAAATCGCTTGTTTCTATAATCTGCACTAAATCACATCAACACGAAACAGGAAGCCCCTTTACAAGCATAAAAGATTTCTATTGTGTACAAAGATGATATTATGCCCCGCAGTCATATCCAACATTCTTCAATTTCTACAAACTATATTAGGGTGAAAAAGTACTGGGAAAATCCTGAAAAACCTTTCTGAGAATTTTTTTCATAACATGTTGTTTATTCTACAATATCAGACACGTGTTAGGTGGTTGTGAATATTTATATAAGCTAGTACAATATTTTATTACAGATTATTTTGATTGTACCCTTTTTATCAACCAATAAATACATTTTTATAATAGATACTAATAGTTAAAAGTTTTAAGTAATCATTAGCCCTTTGGAATTATGACTAAAACATTAAAATTTTAGATCCAATACCCACAATAATTACTGCTCTATTTTACAAAATAATAAACTTTTAAACAAGGCTAGTAGCCGTCGTAATCCGATACTTTATAATAAATTCAAGTAAGTGCTTTGTAACCTAAAAAGACCGAAACTAAGAATAAAACGCCGACTCAGGCGAGTCAATCCAATTAGTCTCGTTTTAACTCGCTGTAAAAATCCTTTCCTCAAACCGATGAAGTCACAAATCTTTAAATTGACTCCTTCGTGGCTATTCACGTGAAAAATACGTCATACGTGTCTGGTTTTAGAACGAGGCATTAACCGAAGCCAAGACTTAGGGAGAATCTTAAATGGAAACAATGTAAAATGCAGACGTGCATGGTGGCAGGGAAAAGAACCGACTTATCCAAATAACTCTTTGTAAGTTGCAGTCATTGTTACCAAGTTTACTGTGCTTAATGTGGTGCAATACGGTGGTATTATAGATAGCATGGACAAAGTATCATCTTAGATAGGAAGGAAGAAAAAGATATTGCATAAGAGGTGGTTATTTGTTTCATATGTTAATTAACAGAGACAGATTATACTGGTGAGTAGTACTCGTAAAAAGAAGCAGCTACGACTTGTAAATAAAAGTCAAATCAAACTTACAAAACTTAATATAACTCGATAAATAAAAACACTTAATGAAATTTGAACATTCCCACCAAATTATTTAAAAAGTATAATTAAAACCAAGGTTATATTTCAATGTAGCCTCAAAGGTGCTCAACTCGTTTTAAACGTAAATAGTTTCCATTCTTTAAAATGTAACTCGATACATTGTTTACGATTGCAAAGTTGTTTTGCAATTGAATATAATATTTCCTTTGAAGTTTTCACAGAAAATATTCAAGACGAGTAGTACACTAGCGACCTCTAACTCTTGTTTTATGGTCTCTCTGTACAAACACATTATAATACATACAAGAAGTTATTGGCAGACGATATTGTGATGTATGTGTATAAGTAGGTTGAAAGATTGAAACAATATTTCTGTATAAATAAAATATTGAATGCTATATTTTGGACTACCAATGTTAGTGTACACTATTAAATTAAAAATTAAATAGTGTACACAAAAAATACGATGCACATTTTTATTGATAGTTTATGAATATTTCATCAATAAAGAATACATTTTATATTTAAATGATAAGCAGAATATCAGGTGTAAAAAGCTCAGATAAATAATCTTTTCATAATTGCGACGAGTGAATAAGGTTGACAAAGATAGAGATGCCTTAATTTATCCGCGCAATATCAATTTTTTCATCGTGTTTATTTTAGGTAAATGTGCTAGTCTTCTGTGATGCGCAACTTTTTTAGTAAAGCAATTTCGCATCGTTTTCGTAAAGTTTATGTTTATATTCATAATTCACAAAACTTCAGACGTTCGCGTGACATCTTAAACAAACCGTTATGAAAGGCAATAAAATTTGTAAACAGTGAACCTTAGATTTATTAAGTAGAATAGAGATAAAGTCTACGACTTCAGTCAAAACGTATTCAAACAGCGTTTTGATAGAACTTGTTACAACTGTAATTATCCAGAGACGCGGCGAGAGTCACGCCCAGGGGAATCAAAATTGTTTATAGAGTAAACATAATCTGGCTTCAATCGTAAGATTGGCTTTGGGTATCTTATTGGCTTGCATTCTTCTTATGGTAAAGTTCCTACGAAGTTTCCATGGTTTTTTCATCATTGCTTTATACAAATGTAGGTACTAAAGTTTATAACAAACACGTTCTTTATAATAAGCTGTATGTAGGATACGTTTGGATGTAAGGCACATGCTGATTGAACAAAGCCTGAAATTGTAATGTATGCGCTGGTATACAATCAAGATCTACAGAATACTTTGTTGTTTATTTATATTGATTTCTTTGCGAATATGTCTTTGTTTATAAAAAAAGTAATGCAAGTTTAAACACTTATAATGATTTCAATTTGCAGAGGTAGATATAACTACCTCTCTCACACAAAATTTATGGATTGATTAATAAAATAGAGATTGCGAATGTCAAAATCTGGATTTTAATTTATGTCATGAAATTGTTGCTATTATGCTACTACATTGTTTTTACAAGAGTATGTCGTTGAATATTGCGATTTACCGTTTACCTAGTCTAAAAATACAATCCAAGCTTTATCAAGCTCTCATTTGCTTAATGCATTCATCTGACTAACCGTTAACCGTCCTAAAACTATGTGCCAGTATTTCGGGTAACAACTTCACATTTCACCCTTGCGATTAAGTACTTGAACTGAGGCTAATCATTTCGTATAATGTACCATCATTAACGTGAAGGGCACTCGTATACTCCGCTCTTTCGGGACCTTAGATGGTGAAAGTTGTAAACAAAGCAAGTGTTCCGAGAAGGTATTATGTCTTCGAAATGTTGAGTGGGGCGCTTCGAGTTACTAATGGAGATTTATTTACATGTATTAATTTAAATATATGATCTATTATAACTGTGTGTGCTGCCGCAAATCAATACATACTGAAAATGGAACATGTAGAAGTAATAATATTCCATAAGATATGATCTGACTCCGAGGGTGTGACTGATATTTCTTTGTTGTTATTGTTAAGCATTTTATGTTCATTGTGAGTGGTACTTTGAATCTTACTTTTATTTTTATTTATATGATATCGCTAAAGTTATGTTTAGTTAAGGATTATATGATGATTATATGCTTATGGGCGTTGACAGGGGCGAATCTACATTATAAAGTATAGCGAATATAATTTCAAAATATCTACATTTCAATCAACGTACATAACAATTTAAATTTGTCGTACAAGTTAAATATATGAGCAACTTTGTTTGTAAAGAGACGTCTCTGAAACCGATTAACCCATTTTTATGTAGTTATGATAGTATTTTTATACGCATAAGTACGGATACAAAATGTTTGCCGGATCAGCTACATTACATAATAATACAGATTATGTAGGTACTTTAATTACTTTTAGAAATTAAAAAATTTTATCGGATTTTAAACGCGATTTATTCATTATATTATTTTCCCGACGTTTCGCACATTTTGCAGCGAGTGTGGTCACGGGGAGACAATCGCGTTTAAAACCCGTTAAAAATCTTTAATTAATAAATGTATAATACTCGCGAAAAATCAAACACTACAAAATACTACTTTACTTTTGTTGGTGTAATTTGAATAACGATCATTATGTATCCATTAATTAGTTATTATTATTAGGAGCGTAATACTATATTGTGTTTTCATGCATTTGAACAATAACAGTGAATGTTATTTGGATTTTATTGAACTACTAAAATATAGAACCTGATATTGCCCATACTAATTTAATGTGCGTTAAGTATTTGTCAGTTTACAAATAATATGCATAAAGCGATAATGTTCATTATACCATAATATTGTAATGCTTGTATTGAATTAAATTCTGTTAACAAATGATTAATAGGTAAATCGTGGTAATTATTTTGACAAAATAGACGAAAATATATCTTTTCCAATACATAACATCTTAATAAAACGCTTGGACTATAAAAAGATGGCGCGTAACGGATAAATGTCACGCGTAAAAAAAAATGTTACACTAAATTTTTTTCCAACCCCGAAAAAGAAGTTTCACTTCAAAAAATATTAGGTACATTATAATATTATACATATTTCAGCTTTAACGAGCTTTTCTGCGACTGTAATAGTAAATATTCGATGTATGGATATAATATGCGTGCTCTTATCAAGAAATACTCGATTGTGCCCACCGTAGAATATATTTACACCCCAGATAGATACGTATCGGTCACGTAAGCCTAATTTGTCACCAGATATTGTGCGTATTGTTGTCTATCTGTACGTAAGTAATAATACGTGACACTGTATTGTGAGCATATGGAAAATTGCTCGGAATTATAGAGTGCTTTGTTGGATTTTGGAATATCGAGAATAGGATTAATATGGCTCAAAATATATAAATAGATGCTGCACATGTCTCTATTAGTTTTTAAGCTATTGCATAGCTTCTATCGCGGGTCTTGAGCGCGGGGACCGAATCCAGAAATTCCGTAACGAAAAAACCTCACGCCGAAGGGCACGGAGGTGGGGCATGAAGGCATAGCATGCAATAGCTTTACCGCGGCAGTCCCCGAGTGCCACACATCTTTTTTTATTTTATCGCGAAATATTTATTCGATTTGAAATTCAATGTGCATTTGTAGAGCCATCTAGGTTATGTGTTTAATTAGCTAGACATTATTCCTTAACAAGACTGCACAAATTCTTCTCAAACCTCGTCAAATATCACCAACTGGAGAGCATATAAATTGTCAAATATGTCTCAAAGCTGAATTTAAATTCCTGTATCCCAACCCTCAAAGTCCATACATGCACAACTACGTTAGTAACAATTAGCCAACGCTTGAGTTCGGCGCCCACAGATAAGTAACACTCAGATATGGCACAAAGCGATCACGCGTCGCTACAAGGCTACAGATAACAAAAACGTTGAGACAAGGATTACAATCCACATCAAAGCCGGCTTTCGTGTAACTGATCCACTCATTTCCACTGAGTGTAAAATTCGTGCAAAGTATTTTAAAGTACATTTTATAATTAAATGTTAGCGCTCCCTTTCTCACCTCCGCTGGCGAGTGCTTTAATACGTTTTTTTGCTGTTCACGAAGCCGGGGCAAATTCAAATAAACTTAACGCTGTATATGTTGACAAAAAAGGTACATTTTTACTTTATTAAACAATTTACAAAGTGATAGATCGCTGGACGCGATAATGTATGGAATCTGTTGAAAAAGTTTCATCAAGTAAATTTAATGTATTTTTAAAATATATTTAAAATTATTATCCTTGTTTTCAGGATGTATATACAAGTTTTTGTACAAACGGATGTTTCTTAATAAAACTCGTAAGAACGATTAAATGGTGTTAGATGAATTGGATAGTAAATATATTATAATCAGATATCGAGATGTCGAACTCAAGAGCTAAAGCTAGTTTATAAAAAAATATAATATGAAATAGCACTAAAAGGAGACTTTTAATATAAATGATGATATTATATCGATACGCCAGTATTATTGGTTTAGTTTTTAGACACACGGATTATTGATAATTTTCTTGAACTGAAATCACATTGCTTTATTTGCGTTAAGGTTTTTCCCCAATATAATAAAAGCGTACATCGAAGGACAATCGAAAGAAAATCAGTATATAATATTCTTATTATTATAATATTGACATGTTTTTTTTACATTTGTTTTATCGGTATAATATCCGATCCGGTTTTCTATCACTTGCGTAACATGACAATAGACAAATAAACTTTTGTATAAATAATTATGCATCCACAAGAAAATCACCCTGATTCCGCGAAGATAAGTGATGTGTGTAGCCTTCAGTATATACAATCATTTTCAAAATAAGTGAAGCAGTTTTTCATTTGAGAATTCATTATTTTATGACATGCGGAAGCATAATCTAATCTGTACCAAATTGTTTATATTAATCTGCCGGGATTAAGGTCTTGCCGTTCCGATATATTATCACCATATCATGTACAAACAAAAAGAAATCATCAAGAGCAAAAAAACAAGGAATGAACTAAAGTTGTGAACTGATTCAACTATAGTACTTTGAACACGCTATGTGATCCGAACAAAATTAATATATCTCCCGTTCATAAATCTAGAATTATAAATCCGTGTTATCTTCCCCATACATATGACCCGTCGGAAATTAAATTAGATAAACGTAATTATACACGCCGGGCGCATACATTGTGCCTGTTTACGGGGTCAAAAATACCCGGTGTCGCTAATGTGGGTTAAGGATGTGATTTAGCTTTGTATTAATGTTCTTGGGAGCAGTTACGATTTTATGACGTATGTTTATTTGAAAATATTTTGTTATTACCAAGAATTGAAATTAATTAATAGAATGGAAGTAGGTAGAGTTAGCTCGGCTCTATATGAGATCTGATAACTTTTTCAGAGTTCAAACCCTACAGTTTCACCTGATGCTTTGTTGGAATTATATATTTTATAAACACAACCTTCATTATTAACTATTTTTCTATACCGCTATGTCTTTTTATATGTTTACTAACTTTACGTACTTTACCTACTATATAATATTATAACCAAGTTGATTCTGTTTTGGTATATAAAAATTTCAAAGTTGTGGTCTCGCTCCCTTATAAGCAAATTAATATTAGAAAGAAAGAAACAAAGTAGTGCTTAGTTTAAACATGGATTAAAAAAGTTTTAAAGTAAATTAATATTTAATAACAAGATCACAGGAGTTAGGAAGCGTCTTACCATCTTCCGTATTGCAATTTGGATTTTTTATAAACAATTCTTAAAAGGCTCGCTTATATTGTCTAACTTATTTTAAGAAGGTGTTTGAAAGGTCCTTAATTTTAATCATAGTATGAAGTTTAATGAGTCTTGTCGAGTCTAGTCGAGTTTGTTTGTAAGGTAAGACTCACTCTTTGTCTGTGTAGTTTTATTATTGTGACACGACCAAAACTATTTTACTATATTTCTTCCTTAGTTGAAGGTGATTATATTATTATTTGAATGGACTTTACTTTTGGATATTTTAATATTATTTACTGTTTACTGATATTTCTCTATTGAAAATACAAACGAATATATTATACAATATCAAATATAATTTATTCATGTAAAAGCACTCGTAAAATACCAAATTCGAGAAACTATTTACACTTTTTGGAAAAAATAATTGGGTTGTTATGTAACTGGATACTTTATTATAATATCGTATCTTTCATTTTCAAGATATTCTTCGGCGAATAATTTCACTGTATAATAAATATTATATTTGTTAACACATAATTAGTTTTTATATTTGGATTTGAAAGCCTATACCTATACCTAGTAATCCTTGTTTTTTCAGTCATGTAATTTATTTTGTTTTGTTATTGTGTAGGTTAATATCAGATATTTTTATGGAGCAAGTGAAAGTTAAATAACGACGCACAAACTACGCTCTTTTATTCAAAGTTTAAACAATAAGGTAAAATCATTTATAACGTTTGTCCATCATACATGAAATTCTTAAACGTCCAAAAATTCATATTAAAGCTAAAAATGCTCTAAAGCTATCTCCTAAGCCCCCGAAAATGTAATCGTTATTTATAATCTCAGCCTAAATTAATTTAGGAGGAAATAAATCTTGGTGTAATAAATAAATTTTCATTATGGCGTGACAAATTTTCATCTACCGACCGAGATGCGCATGTGTTGGCCACAGTGTAGTGGAGTAATCCAGTATGTTAGCAGCGGCCGTGCGGGGCGCACGTCTCTCGCTGCGGCTCTTCTGAAGTTTTGTGCTCGTGCTTACGATGTGCAGTTTTGTGTGATTTGTTTTATGGATTGTGGAAGGTGAGTTTGTATTTAAATTTGAAAAATGGTGTTTATTTTTTAGGAAAATTATTTGTTACTTTTTTGGAATAAAATTCGGACGGCTTGAATTATTAATTTATTTATGTTATGTTTTAGGAATTGAATAATGTATTTTGTTGGATGTTATAATTTTTTATTGCGTCTATATTTTTGGAAACTGGTGTGGAAGATTCTTAAATTAAATTAAACTATTTTCTGAAAGTCATTGTTTTTTTATCATAATTTTAATTCCATTAAAAATGTTTTTTATATTGTATTATGTATCTTGGTAGGTAATAAATGCTCAAATATGCCTCAACAGATAACTTGTCGTCTATAAAATAATAAGCATAAAGGTATGATGAAATTAATTACAGACATATTATAAGATTATAAAGTTAAGTCCCGACCATTCTATAAGTGAATAGAGCTAAAATAATCACGAGAAAAGGTATAAATTCGATCAAATAGATATCGGGAACCCATGAAGTTTTAATAGGCTATAAAGGTGTGAAAAAGCTAAAACTTGGTGAATCGTAGCTGGTAATTATGAAGATTTGTGGCTGTATCCAAAAAGGTTTTATTTCTCCGTAATGCGGTGAAAGAGAGCATTCTTTAGTAGAATTTGTATGACTTAATTGGGTCACAGATACCACCCTTAAACTGTAGTCGCATAAATTTAAGGATTTAGGACAATATACCGTTAATGGTAAGGTACGGAAAGCAGCTGGGACTTAGAAAGTCAGATGTTTAAGAATTCAGAGAACCTACAATTTTTGTCCTGATTTTAAGTAAGGCTGAGCAAAGTATAGGGCCATGCTCGCATCGAAAAGAAGATAAATTAATTGAGTTATCGAATAATCTACTTACAAAAGTATTAAAGATGGGAAATATAATTATGGATGAGGCTATCACAAACGTTTCCGTTTCTTTCCTACAACCGTAGAAAAATAGCTTATTGGATCTTATCAATGCCATATTTTATACTTTATACAGGTCCTTATTAGCTAGCTAATTGAAAATTAACTACTTTGTCATAATTTAAGGCTATTTTCTTTTAATAGAGAATATATTATACTTTACAATTGTTTAGTGAGTAGACATAAATACTCATTCTTTGAATCACGATATTTTTTATGTTGGATCTTCTTTTAAACAGAAAAGTCCTCGGTTGTTCATTCCTGATTCCACGGCAAATGGTTTTCCACTTTTTCATTAAATTCGCAATTATCATAATAAATTCCTTGTCTAAAACGTGCTTGAGGCATGTTCGCTGCGACATTACTAGGTTAGCGAAATTAGATTAGAGTCCCACAGACACCGCAAGTTTGTCGTACCCGGCGCAGATTTAAATGGCCTTTCTTTGGAGTCCTTGTACCTAATATCACTAACGAATTTCGGCCCTTTTCTTTTCGTTCTAGTTTAGTTTTTACGCCGCTGAAGATAACATGTTACGGTCATGAGCATGTAAACGAGCCCAAGTTTTTGTTCAGTAAATACGGTAATTGGGTCGAAGTTGAAGGCTGTACAGAAACATTTCTGTTGCGAAAGCTAAGTTCCCGGGAGTTTTTGTAAGTGTTGCCAAGAAGTTGTTGGATTTTTGCGTTTATTCAATATTCTCTATTAGGATGGCAGACTTTTATCGACTTATTTACATTTTTGTCTGATTTTCAAATTTGAATTATTCATTAGTACGTACCAGTTAGGTTTTCAAATACTTACATTTATTAGTCACAGTTCAATGGTTAAGAAATTTATAAATAAGAAATACATTTATCTTCAATTGCTAATGCCAATGTACTATAAACGTTATGTTCAACTAAATACATCAGAAAATTTTCACGTTTATTGATTGAGAACATATTTTTCATTTAAAAACGCTCGCTACGGCATCGCCCTAGTAGGCACTTTTTGTAAGTTTTTCAAATTGATAATCCTAATCCAAGCGGAATATCCAACAAACAAAAAATGTTTGAAATCTGTTAAGATATTCTTAGGTTAAAAGGATTACAATGTTTTATATAATTATAAATTTTAAAGTATTTACAATTAAGCATTAAAATATAACTAAATTCAGTATTGACTCAAAGTCAACTGTTAAAATGTTCGTTCTGAGTACTTCGTTTGTTTTATTTTTCAAGTGAATCGACATAATATTAGTCTTAAAGTTAGCTTTGAAAATAATAAGTTTCTTTTTGTATTATAAAATATCACTTCTCTATTCAACTAATTAAAATATTTTATAGTAAACGAGCCATAAAAAGCTCTTAGTTAGCTACTTCGTTCCTTTACGTCAATCATTTCGATACAACCATTTATCTCAAGGAGAGTACTTTCAAAATTTCTCGGAAGATATTAATTTTTAATTGAAAACATCAGTTTTGTATCTCGCTGAATTTCACTATCCAAGCCCCTTGTGAGATGGATTTTATAATATCTCCCTCATTAGTTTGAAAGTAACCTTGTTCGATTTTTATAGTTTTTCTTTTGACTTAAATATACGTGTTTACTGTTATACCTACATTATTTATTTTAATTTATATTTATTTCGGGACTACCTATATAACACTTTCGCTTGTGTTATGGAAACCAGATGGCTGATAAACCTACATATATAATTTTAAATAAATACTTATATAGATAATTAACACCCAGACACAGAGCAAACATCTATGTTCATCACACAAACATTTGCTCCGGGTGGGAATCGAACCCACGACCAGTGGCTTGGAAGGCAGGGACTACCAACCAAGCCAACCGGCCAGTCGAATTTAATAAATTTTTACTATACGTGTTTATTGTCGCCACTTTTTATTCTTTTTGACCAGTTGTACGACAAAAACATTAGATATTTTAAGGCAATCAAATTAAAAAGTATTGCATTCAATACACAGAATTTAATATTAACAATATTAGTTGGATCTTCTCTTAATCCCTAATACCAGCAAACGTGTACAAAGATATTTATAAAGATATTTTTTCCTAGAAGTTCATAAGCAACTATTTCATAATAACATTAATATGCTGAAACAATATTATTTTCCTTATCCTTTATTTTTAATTTATTTTATGAGAATGTACAGTTACTAGCAAGATAAACCATTATTGATGTATCATAATATTACGCGATATTTTTTTTAAATCTATACGATCTCTTATTCTGTTTTGATCATTCGTAGGTACCCAATGTATTTGCACATTATGTTCAAGCCGAAATTTTAAAACTACATTAAACGGACTAAGTCAAATAAAACGTTTCCAGAAACTCGAAGAAGATTTAGATATTTTTCAAGTAGTAAATTTGGCGGAATAGACGTTCTAGCCGTCTCACAATGAACGTTTATCAGAGATTACGCGTTTCACGATCGTTGCAGTGGAAAATGGAGCAACCTTTTTGAGAATGGAGATAGAAACAGTATCCGAATGGGATTAATTATATAATTCTGCGCAGTATCCCTGTATAATGTTCTGCTGTTTTCTGTTTATGGACCTTTGTTGGACGCTTTTATATGCTTGATACGCGCAAATTGTTTTAAATTTGGTGCTGTATGTTTTTGCTTATAAAAAGTTTATATTATAAACTACATCTAATCATGTTATCATAATTCATTCGATAAGTTAATATCAAATCGATTTACACTGATATTTAGCAAACGAACGAGTAATTTATAGTTAAAGTTTGCCATTCTCTCAGTTAAAGTGAAATTAATGGTTATTGTACATTTATTTTCAACTAGCTATGCTTCGCGGTTTCACTCGCATTGCTCCGCTCCTCAGCGTAATGATATATAGCCTAATAAATAAGTAATAGCCTTCCTCCATAAATGGGCTATGTAGCACCGAAATAATTTTGCAAATCGGACCAGTATTTCATGAGATTAGCGCGTTCAAACAAACAAACTCTTCAGCTTTATAATATTAGAATATATAAGAAACCTATAATAACATACTAGGGATAGTTCGTATCTTAAAATACATTCAAAGGAAGTTAATTCAATCGTCACAAAGACAGTGAAAACCTGTTCATACGGCTTACCTATGCGGATGCAATAATCCAATAAAGCCTGACAGGAGTCAGTCAAATGTTTACAAATTCGGAGTAAGGTCAAAGGTATTGGATAAATCGAATCAGATCCCAGAATGTGAAATAAACGGGCTCTCCCATGAGCTTTGGGCACGTGTGAGAACTGAGAACTACAAGTAATGCTTAATATAGTAATAATTTAGCCAATGGAGAGAATATCAAATGAATGTAGTGCGTGCGGATTGTCGAAGGAATATTTCGCAGTTATATGGATAATCCTACAAATATATTATAAGTAAAAGATTAAAGATGAAATGTAAGTTATACCAACAAAAATGCCTTCTGGGAACTTTATAAAAATTGTCATTGATTGATATTTTACTTGGTTACCACGCACTAGTAGGTACCTAGCGTTATAAAATTCTATGTAGGTACTTATAGCTGAATCTTACTACGAATTTAGATAAGATGGATTGCAAATAAATAATAGAAATTTAACTATACTTAGGTAGTCAACAGACTATGCTATAAATTATAATATACTGGAAAGGTATATACAAGGTATAGAAGGCAAAATATGTGTCCCCATAACTCTTCTCGGAATAGGAAAATGATGTCACGTTTATGTTTATACTAGATTTCCACCCGCGGCTTCGCCCGCGTTTTCAAAGGAAAACCCGCATAGTTCCCGTTCCCGTGGGATTTAAGATATATTGATATAACATTACAACGCAGGCAGGCGTATTTCAGAAACATATTATAATATAACATGCTATAAAATATATAGTATAAAAAGAAATTATTACGTGATTAAATTTTTATTAATTCTTATAACTAAATCATGATTCTCGAAAAATCAAACATAAAGTTTAAACCTTTGGTCTATTTTATTTATTAAAAATTGTATGCTTTGCATATTTATATCCATTTTACAAACAACATTGTTTGCATCTCTCCTTTTTCACATATTAAATGAAGAACGTTAAATAAACAAATCAAATATATCGGAAGCCATTGAAAACAAAAATAAATGGAGAACCCACGGCCGAAAATAATTGAACAGAGCTGAATTAATCTTTTATTATTTTATGAAACCCTTTGTCCATTTCGAATACAAAATTTACCGTGTACGTACAAAATATTCAAAAACTAATCCACTTTGGGTCTCTGGCTTGATGTTTCAACCTTTAAACTTTAATATTTTAAAAATAAAATGCCATTTTTTAGAAGCGATAGATTCACAATCTAGCTCGATTGATTTGCTTTGGGACGCATACCTAAACCGTTTGAAAGTATTTCTATAGGTAGGTACATGTTTTTTTAAATAAATTTAATAATAATGATTATGGAAATAATAATAAATTCACTGCACAAACAACAACATAAACGACAATTGCATAAATGTTCATTCCAATAATATAACACAGTAATAATACGTACCTATTTTTAAATCCTTTCACAACTGAACAATTCAACGAATTAAAAATATATTCACTCATTTGAATTTCACGGATTTGGTAGTATTTAATTTTATAAGCAATGTTTCTATTTTTCTCGCCCTTGCTATATTTGCTTATGATCTTTTGACAGTTCGCGGCGCGCCATCTTACCATCTTTTTTTTTTTTTAATTCTGGGCTCTGGCAATGAGCGAAGACTTATTTCGAGTTTTAAGTTAAAGGTGGGGAAAGGTAAAGTTAAATATTGTTATAAAAGGAACTAAAGGATGATCAGGAAAAGAAGCTAAACATGGGTAATTTGGATCAAACAAAATAAGAACAAATAAATAATCTTACCATCTTACCCAAATCTTACGGCTGCTGGGCGTCAGGCGTTTTAAATATCGAACTAACCAGCAACATTTTGTTTTCTTTTTAATTTCATACCACGGTCGGAATCAACGGAATCAAATATTTAGGTCATTTTACTTGGTTAATAATTAAATGAAAAAAAGAAA
>CAJQZN010039956.1:67423-84701 GCA_907164685.1 Colias eurytheme
CGTCGCGATAGCATTATTCATCTCTATTTTTTTTAATATTTTTGGTAAGCAATGTCAATATAACTCACGGTTAAATTAAATAAACAATATGTGAAGGAATACTATTATGGCAAGAATAGCCATAGATAATAGCAACACATGTTTTATAAGAAGGTTGTGTTTGAAAGAGTGGTTAGTGAAACAAGTCTCGGAATTGGAATGTAATAGGCCT
The DNA here is from genome assembly GCA_907164685.1 of Colias eurytheme. Taxonomy (NCBI): domain Eukaryota; kingdom Metazoa; phylum Arthropoda; class Insecta; order Lepidoptera; family Pieridae; genus Colias; species Colias eurytheme. Next base: position 67,635 of record CAJQZN010039956.1, read on the forward strand.
CGATTCGAAATTTAAAATATGTTTTTTTTTTATAACTGGCCTGAAATATAATTGTGTGTGTTGTGTATCCAGTTAAAATGAAACTTTCCTTATTGACTGTATTTTACCGTACGAATCTGCGTTCAGCTTTATCCAACCGACTCAACATTTACGGGTTAATGTTTACTGAGTATTTTAATTGTTCAAATATTTTCTCAGCGTAATTTTCACACGCCGTAATAGATCTTTAGAAAGGTCAAAAATAAATCTCATCCGCCTACGGTTGCATAAAATTCGTTGTATCCCAAACATTAATCTCTTAAGCAATTGTGTTAAAACCCGCTACTTCCTTCCAGTAATAAATCAAGCTAGAATACATAGCGCTTTCTTTGTTTAGGTTAAAACAATTGTTGAAATTTGTACGTATCACTATAATATTTTATGCGGGATTAGGATAGCTTAAGACGCGAAGCGCTGTATCGCATTGTTTTAGTTTTTGACTTAGTATTTGCGTGGTTTATTAGTTTACAAACATGATTTGTATGTAATATAATGAGTACAGATTTATTAAAAGAGGTTTCTATTTAAGTCCTGAAAAGAAAAGGATGTAGTCGTGATAAACGAAAAAAATAATTAAGTTTAGATATTAAGTATTTTAATTAAATAGTATTTTTTGATGTACCTAAGTTGTCTATCGTGTTCAAATGGGATTAAATAATATTGTAGTATCCCTTGTATATAAGAGTATAGTTTTCATAAGTAAAGGTGTTTCTTACACAAAAATACAATGAATTCACTACATCTTTACCAAAGCAATCGAACATTATTCATTACAATAGCATGAACACAAGTCCAGTTCAACCACAGAAAGATCGTACGTGCACTGAGGTGACATTATAACAGGTTTACAAACCATTTGCATCTCAAATGTATTTCCTCTCGAACGCATTGTGCAAGTGATCGGTGCATTAATGGTACAGCTTGTGACCTAAAAACATCACAAGTAACTCCTAGTATAGTAGCTCATTGTTACATATTTATTTTGAGTTTTAAATACGCTTTTAAAAGCAATTATGATTTTAAGCTTAAAAGCATGTTGTCGAGCGCTCTCGAAATCGGTAACTATCGTTATATTTTAATTGTTCTAGAAAATATGTTTGTTGGAAGAGAATATAAAACATCTATTATGATATCGTTCGTAGAATACGTAATCATAAATTACTTGGATCAATTAAATCTACAAAGTAATTTATAAATGTTTATTTTAGTTGCATGGTAAACAAGCTATAGTTAATAATATTTCCGCACTATAAATATAACATAATATGATACTTATCATCCAATAGAGCTTTTAAATAAAGGAATTAAGTAGAATATTCCATGAATTTTTTATGAGTGCTAGCTGGTATACCTTTGAAAACACATATGCTTTTAAATGGTAATGTTTCCATGTTCGTTAGATATTTGTGTATTTTTATTTTTTATACATTATTAATGAGCAGTTCAACACGGACCACGGTCCAATGAATTGTTGTATACAGTGGTTGTATTCCAGATATTTAGTATAGAGAAGATACTCTTGCTTCGAAATCCTTAAAATAATATATTTATAAATTACTAGCGGTCCGCCCCGGCTTCGCCCGTGGTACATATGAAAAATAGATGTTGGCCGATTCTCAGACTTACCCGATATGCACAGAAAATTTCATGAGAATCGGTCCACCCGTTTCGGAGGAGTATGCAGACTAACATTGTGACACGAGAACTTTATATATAAGAAGATATATAGATACTATTAAAACATTGTAGCAATCACCGTGGGTGGCCACGTAAGGCTCACTGTTATAAAAATATTCCATCAGATTCCCAAAAGATTTTTTAATAAAAAAATAATAGGCGCATAAATTTATCACATAGACTGCAGGTACGAGTAATAAGCTCGTTTATCATTCATTTCTTATACGGTCCCTTTTACTTTTATTAAAATACTAGCCTGTCTTGGATGAATACTTTTTTCTTTATAACCTTGTTTTATTTTCTTCGTGATTTAATCAAATTCTTCAAATTCTCCTTTAAAGTGGTTTTGAGATGAAGTAGCTGTCTGTGAACCTGTCTCGATATACAGCGACCGTAATGGATGTGTGATCCATCTTTGTAGTGTAATCAAATTACAATGGGTTGTGTCCTACGGTTATAGGCAATTTTCACGATGCGGAAGACATTTTGTCGAATGGGTCGGTTCTTTGCAAAATTTGGTGTGGTTTGTTCGATGGTTTTACTATATTAAGTTTTATATAAAAAAAATCGTTTTCCTTTTCTCCTTCTATTTTATGATGATATGTATGAATATATTAAATTACATAACTGCATGATTTTGTATTGGAATTTCTTATACTGTGTAAATAGTAAATACCAGGCATTTCTCTTTCAAACAAGTTTTTCGAAAATAAGAAATTTAGAAGATAAACATCGATCTATATACTATCAAATTTTAAAGAATAGGTATTTTAAAAAATTGTACACGTAAATAAAACTATTAAAATGTCAATGATTGTTGGAACCGTCCTCACAAAGTACGTACACACCACACACATTCGTAAAATTCAAGTAAAATCTCAGAAACGTACGCCAATGCTGCCAGTAAAACAACTGACGATATATAAATCGTCACATCTGAACATAATGAGCTAGTCCTTCGTTTTAATTAAGTTCTTGTGTAATACGATATAATGAAACTCGTAAATAAGGCTGCGTCATTCTCGTCGCAGTTTGTATGTAAATAGACGCCCAAATACAGCATTATGTAGCCCAGTACGAAGTAAATAGAGTTTTGCATCTTTAGCAAGGAAATTGCGTACCGTACGATATTATTTGAGGCGCGCTTTGTTGAACTAATATTTGATATTGAAGGATGTTTTGGTGGCAATTTTGGTGTATGGTATATATTATGTTGTTGAAGTTTCGTGGATTGCTATTGGTATCATTGCTAAATATCTATCTAGCATATATTTTTACGTTACCAAAAAAATTGAATCGGTGAAATTTATTTTTATTCTGCCATCAATTTTTAAAAGAGAATTTAATTTGGATAGCAATTAGCAATGAAATCCTATATTCAGATAAGGTATTTTAAAATTGAGCAATATTAAAAAAAATTTAAAATACGCGAGATTCTGGAAATGGCGGCATGCCTCCAACTGTTCGTTATTGTTGAAAAGATCAAGGTCCCAATTAAAATTGGGAATAGGTGTGCCAAATTCTAATTTACTGTCTCTTCAGTTTTGCAATGACCTCAACAAAAAGTGCACTCAAATATAAAGATTGAACATAATAAACACAAAGCAACTTTGTTACGTGACATGCCTCCATTTAACTTTGTACTAATAATGTTAATTGTGTCTTGATTAATTTCTTGAAGATTAAAGATTATAAGTAATTAATTATTATTAAATAATATACTCATTCTAACACACAACTTACTTATTTATATCCCACGCTCAATACGGATCACGAAAAGTTTACAAATCAACATAGACCAAACATTTGTAGGATTTGATAGAAATAGACTTTAGCAATGTCTCTCACAAGTTATATTTAGCACATACAAATATAAACGTTATTCGATCCTCTCAATCATTAGATGGAATTATTCTGAATACATCCCAAGATAGGACACATTTTCGTTTATTTATGCCACTAAAATTTACGTATTTCTCAGGAATAATATTTTTTTATCAATAATCTACCGCCTTCAAAATGACAGAACAAGACCAAATTTAAATTAGATCACACGGGACGCTCCAGTTTTCAAATAATAAAAATAATCTTTAAAATTGATACACTAGTACTTCCTTATTTTAAAGTCGGTTAATAAACTTTTGTAAGTTAAGTTACTCTGTGGTAAATGAAGTTGAAACTTCCAAAGGCTATCTATATAAAGTAACTGTCATTTCTCTTGCCAGGTAATGCCATTCCATGCACGTTGCATACGTGCAGGTCAAATGTAGCTTCCTTAACGCGTCAGCTTGCACAGTACTGAATATCTTAGCATAGAACATGCTTGTTTGAAAAAATGTTTTAGCAGTGGCTACCCTGACTACAGGTTTGTCAATGTGTTATTTTCTTGAAATAAAGTTTTATTGAGTGAAAGATACGATTCCCCGGGAATACTCGCTCGTAAGAAGAACAAATTATTGAATATAATTGTGAATTTTAATTATGTTTGAAAATATACAAGAATATATTATTATGATCAAGCTTAGATACATAAAACTGTAGAGGAAAAGTGAAACTTTATATTTGGTACCTACTGAAATTCACTGCGATGTTGATGTTTTTCTATAGCCCGATCACTGCCAATACTATATTATGTTCCAATATTACTACAGGCTGTTAAAAAAAAATCAGTTTCTCTCACACTACAATATACAGGCCTATTGAATTTCGATATTCGTTTATCCTGCCTATATGCTTTGAATTTGGCTATCGTACAAAAATTCTATTCCGCTGACGTTTTATCACTCATAAGTTTTGTCGTTTACGTTCTGTAGTTTCCGCTTTTCGTTTAGACAACTCGTGTCAGCTGTTTGAAGATGCAAAATTCAGAGGAAATTTTAAAATGCTTTTGCACAAACTGAAATTTAAGGCCAGGCGCCTCTAAAATATATGGACGTCGTGTAAATAATATAATATCCTGGCTGCATGCTCGCGGTTAAATTGTTTAGCAGTATAAACATTTAAAATTGTGTTCAAATAAAGTGTGATTAGTTTCAGTGAAAATTATGAGCGAAGGAAATGAATTAAATATGTATGAAACGATTAAACGATAATATGATTGTACAGTGAGAATATAATTTGATCTTTATTCCTGCTAATATATTTTTGTGTATTAGGTATTAGGTAGAAATACGTAATATAAGACATAATCTTTCTAGTACTTCTTCTATAGTATAGTATATGCAAATAAATATTCGTACAAAAATACGTGCAATTAATTTTATTAATTTTTCCTGTCTCGTTAAAATTTCTCTTAGTCACAGCACGATTTTCTCGTATAAAAACTTAAATTTACCATAAAATCATTGCATTTATACGAAATAAAGTGTTCGGAAAATGGACGCAATATAGAGAATATATAGACATTCGATACTGAAATACGTTCGTTCTACGAAGAGAATAATGAATGAAGTTGTGAACAATTCATTGTACATTGATGTACAGTTCATTTACACTCGCGCCAACTTTATATCGCTACAGTTTGTGTATTTCATTAAACTCGACCTTTTTCCACCACAATTTTTCACCCCTGTTTAATAATGTAAAATACTTTTTTCGTAATCGTTTGACCGCCTACAATTACTTAAATGAAGCGAAATTTTACTTATAAGCCTCCCTTGACGATTATAACGGAGAAAATATTACTTCATATTTTTGAGTGCTTAATTTTAAGGACAACTTTTTATTATACTTTAAGGTTCAAAGAGCGCTTGCGTTAATTGTTTCGAAGATATTTGAACGTGCATACATCTATACTAATATTATAAAGAGGAAAGGTTTGTATTTTTCACGGTTTTCACGCATAAACTACTGGACCGACTTTGATGAAATTTGGCACAGATAATCTTTAGACCCTGAGAAAGAACATAGGCTACCTTTTATTGCCAAATATGTACCACGGGCGAAGCCGGGGCGGACCGATTATAATAAATAAATACTCAGGCGAAGCCGGGCTAATTTATAATAAATAAATACATACATATATAATAACATTTACTAACACAACTACGATTTAAATAAACGAAACCAAAGACAAACTTCCACATTTATCATCCGAACGGTGCGAGGTTTATATAAGAAACTATCCTGAGACGTATCTCAATTTAATTAATCCGAACAGATAAAACGGAGTCAGTGCTGTGAGTTACACGTTCAGTTAAATCCAGCTGAGTAATGAATAAACGGACCGCAGTGAACACTGACGAATGGTATATATATCGGCCAATATGGAGCCCGCTTTTTACGCGATTTATATGGATGGAGCCAATCCCAAAATTGCTGCGTGCTTTAATTTATAAGGACACTCTCTGTAAAGCTCACGTATATAAAAATACAACGAAAATAACAAAGGTCACAAAAATATTATTGTTATATTTTTTTTCGTTTAAAAGTAATCTGTCAAATTTCTATAATGAATTTTATTGAAGAAACACATGAAAAGGACAACCGATAACATTTTACAAGAACAACAATGTCATTTCTCTGTGTCATTTCTATTTCAATAACGTTTACGAAAAAAAGAAAAAGAAAACCCAAAACATTAATATTGAACAATAAAATCAGAGTCCTGTCTCTATACTTTCCAAAATATTTGACGAAAGGAAGCAAGAAAACAAAGCAGTGGTTAGTTTAACCGTTGATTAAAAAAGTTTACAAGCAAGGGGCTGCGTTGAAAGGATTTCTATTAACCGCACAATCTTCAATCTCAAACTCTGTTTAGGTTGAGTACCCTACGCAAATTATTGTTGCGTATAGTGCCTTATTATGTGGTTTACCAAGTTTGCCTTTCCTAATATGTTTATTTTCCTCTTTGAAAATGAAAATATACAAGTTGAGTTTGATATTTAGTTTTATAACATTCAAATGATTTAGAAAGCGAGGCGGATTGGAATTCCGAGTCGTGATCGATATTTTTCCATACTTTCAAAATTTCTCTACATATAAGTTACACTCCTAGCTTCTACCCGGGTAGTCTTATTGTATCCTATTAACTTTATTGTCGTATCTTTCAAGTGGTATAAAACTGTACACAGTATGCAAAATTTAGAAATCCATAGCAGATAAACAACTTGCTTGAAGGTTTAATGTTTTTTAATGAAAGCGAGTAAAACCACGCGGCCACGGCTAGTCTGAACTAATTTATCAACACGTCACGCGCACAGCGTTCGGACGAATTTAGCGAAGCAATCCAACGTTAAAAAGTAATTGTTATTAATTAATCTCGATTATTTCATTCTAAGACTGAAGAGTGTAATTGAATTCCACTAGTAATGTATTCTATCGGCGATCCGCTCGCTCTTAAGTGGCTAAATTAAATTTAGATCTCTATCTGATTCTAATTAAGTTTACTTGATAAAACCTTATTGCAGACAGACTAATGACAGTGTTCGAGTCTAATGGAAAATGGTGTCTTTTAATTTTATTACGATTCTGTGATCTGCATTAATTAATCTGTGGGATTAGCCGCTTTAAACGTCATTGAATGAATGTAGGTACGCACACATACACACCAACTCACGCATTATTGAACAGCGAAATAATAAGATAAGGATAATGTTCTATTATCATTTGTTTAATTAACTTGTTTGATTAATCTATAATTTAAATATAATGAACCCGTTATTAAATGAGTTCAAATATTCCACCTTATACTAGGTACCTCAATTCTCGTAAAAATTTGAGTATATTTAAAATTACAATCCAATTTAAAATGTAACATCGCACGAACTCAAGAGCACAGTTGTATATTATGTTAGAATATCTCACTATTTCACAGACGGCAAATATTAAATTTTATGTAGTGTGTCACACTCGTAGCAATATGAAAACTTGAGAACAGTGTGTGAATGTAGGTGAGGATAATAGGTTAGTTAAGGATAACGTATTTTCACTTGAGCTATCACACGAGAAAGCGGAAGCTGTCTGTAGACAGTTGCAATGTAAGCTCTGAGTTTACGATTCGTTGTGTTCTGTATCAACAGTGAAGGAACATAGGCTTATTTCATGGGATGGTGGTCATATTTCCTAGTCTTATTTTATCGAAATAATAGTAGGTCTTATTTCCTAGTCTTATTTTATTTGAATAATATAGGTCTTATTTCCTCGGCTTATTTTATGGAAGTAATACTGGTTCATATTTCTATGAAGTAAAGAAGTGTGAGTGAAATAGAGGTTAAAAGTACATACATTATTGTCACTGTAAATACGATTTAAATCAATAGTACAATGTTTATTTTCAATCATTGTTAAACGTTGATACGATTAATTGGTGTAGAATTTAGACTGGTTTAGAATGTTCCAATTAAAGGCTGTTTAAATTACCTTTATATATATGTAATTAGTTAATTTTGTATAATATTAACAGTGGCCACAAGTTAGTGCAATATACCGGAATTGTGGCAGGTAATATATGCAAGACATCCTCTGTCTTAAATTAGTACAACTAAACGTATGATAATGTGTTGCCGTGGTAACAGAATTAAGTTAATAGCTCCAGCTAAATTAACTCTAAAATGAGGATCACGTTCTACTTGGGAGTTTGTAAAACGAGTGCTCTCTTTGTACTCGATAAATGGTGATACTTGTATTTTTTGTAACAGATAAACAATTAACTTTCGTCTTTATTGATGTTTTCTGAAATGTATATATACGATCGTAAAAAGACTAAAACTATTTAATAACGCCCCAGACTAAGATTATTCGTTTCTAGTCTATGCGTAATTTATAACTAAACACTACATTTTAGATATTAAAATGTAATATAAACTAAAAAAATAGACCTGAGAAGAACCCTTTATTATATAAATTTGATCTGTACTTGTTTTTGCGAAAAACTTATAATTTTGGAAAGAAATATCATACAAATTATTATAGATATTGTGAATTCTAAATATTTGGTTCAACAGGAAAATAAATAAGGATCAGAATATTTAAGTTTCAACCTCTATTTAATTCTCTACAATAATAAACCTCATAGAAACATTGTCATAATAGCATCCAATTAAGGTTATATTAAGTAATATAGCTTTCACCTAGATGACAATATTTACGCTAATTAGTAAGTGCTTTTCTTAGTTCTCAGTCTTTAGAGGCACTTATATAATTAATATTCCTGGAATATTTATTAAAGCAAAAGGATGTCAATTTAATAGCACTCTGAAATAATAAGGAAGTTATCAGGGCAGCATTAGTTCTTCATTATATAACAAAGGAATAGGGAAATTCTAATAAAATTTAAATTATTTTATGTCTTCATACACGTGTAATATTTTGTCATGGTTAACTAATTTCGGTGTTAAGTAGGTTTATATTATTAGACATTGATAAACAATTGAGATTATTTTTTAAGTATGTGAACGAAAAGTAATTAGATACCATCTCCGTAATAGTGCGTAAGCTGTGGTAAAAGTTTTAATATTTGCTTAACCTTATAAAAATAAAATATATAACATATGCATTCTTTTTTCTGTCTGATTCTGTTGCATCTTGTTTTAAAACAATGACATGGAACCTAAAAGCAGATTTTAAAATATGGATGATTCTATGTTTTAAAAATCTTATTCGAAAACACAATGCAAATTTAGTTTTACTAAATTTGATATGTGTTAAAATTAACACTTTTGAATACTGCACATTCCAATCAATAAACAATTTATAAAAACCATGGTGTTAGAGTAGATATTTCGAGCGAGAAAAGCAGAAACTGAATTTTTACTGCTGAATAAGAGTATGATCCAACAATTCATCGAGTTTTGTTTTTCATAGAACGATGTAGCAATTTCTGCGTTTTTGCAATCACACTCGATACTATTCGGACGTTTGTGATAAAAAATCAATAGCTTTAAAATACATGTACTCTAAATTGTTCTTAAATCCTAATAATAATATTATAAATGCAATAGTATGTTTGTTTGTTATTCCGTCACGCAAAAACTACTGAACCGATTTTCATGAAATTGGGATTAACACATATGATAGTATTTATCCTGAAAATCCCACAGGAACAGGATCTATGCGGATATTTATTTGAAAACACGGGCAAAAAGCTAGTAGTTGAATATACATATATGGAAGAATATTTCATCGCAAAGCAAAATTTCTAACTCATTATAAATGAATGTGAATGTAATATCATTACTTGTTGATGGAAAAGCGTTGAAAGGGATTTCAATAAGCTCTTGTGGCTCCATTACTATAGAAATATTGCGATGAGATCCGCGATGTTAATGTCGCAGTCACCTAGTTGAATCTGCTATTAGATTGTATGACTAGTGTGTTCATTGAATAACGACATTTAAGGACAACGCTTTTTTAATGCTTGCAACCGTCTTCTTGTGGACGGTTAGAAAAAGTAAATTCTGTCGCCATTCAATGAACGCGCTAGTCATTCAATAACATGCCGAGCGTTATATCTGCTCTGTTCAATGGGCTACGTTACAATCCGCTAACTAGTTGGACGTTTAAGGTCGCTTGATAAATCAACGTTCGACCTAGTCATTCAATTGAATGTCATCATTCAATGAACGTGCTAGTCATTCAATCAAATAGCAGATTCAACCAGATGACGGCGACATTAATACTGAGTTCTACATACATTTGTGTTGTAAATGTAATGCAAATCGTATTGGCTTAGTGTGCATCATGTGGCTTACAATCAGAAGGCTATAGGATCTCTATTTACCGAGACACCGCACGCCTTAGCGGTTGACCCGGGATAAACCTCATAGATGGTTTATGTAATGTGTAGGTATGAATAATACTAGGTAATAGCTCGAGGGTTTGCCCGCTTTGTCAATGGAATTTCCTATGGAAATGTAAAAACAAAGAAATATTACCGTTTACATATATGTTTTTATTTGTATTTATTTCACGGAGCAATCCATTGCGACAAATACGTTGTCATAATAAATAAAGGTACAGTTGTTATTATTTATCCCTTTGCGACACTGAACTCTGAGCGAATGTAAGTGTATACGTCTGGACGGTGATACAAAAGTTTTAATTGTAATGAATTATACAAACGTCTTGGACAAACTACTTCTAGCAAGGATTTAAGGTTAAAAAGTCCAAGTAAGTCTCTTCATTGGATATTAAAAGTTACAAGACCATAGCAACTACCTTAGTATATGCTAATGAATGATTGTAATCTTAATATATATAAATCTCGTGTCACAATGTTTGTCCTCAATGGACTCCTAAACCACTTAACCGATTATAATAAAATTCGCACACCATGTGCAGTTCGATCCAACTTGAGAGATAGGATAGTTTTTAAACATGTAGGTACCACGGGCGAAGCCGGGGCGGACCGCTAGTATTTTTATAATTATTCAAACGCGCGAAGGGATATAATGAATTTTAATGTAAGTAAACATGATGATTCAACTAATACATAATTTTGATTCCCATAATATCAAATATATTATTACGTTCACAAAAGCGTTAATATAATGATAATATTATTATTAAACGGTACTTAGAATCTAGATATCAAATATATTTTACATAAATTAACAATAAACCATATTCCATAAAGATCTCAATGTTTACGTTAGTGAACAAATAGTTTTATTAACGTCTACGATTGCTACGCTATCACATCGTCAATCTTGATGCTACGGGCTACGGAGCTACGAATGTGCAGTTACGTAGCACTTTAAGCGAATGTATGTCTTTACTCTTTGTACACACTTCAAAATAAATTTATGTATGAGAAAATTATCTTGTATGTTATAAATTATTTTGTTAATACAATTTACGTTTATTGTTTTTGTAATTTAGCGTTGTAAAATGATTGTATTCTTAAAGTTATTCTAATACGTAAATTCTTAATGAATTATGGCAGTAATACAAAAAAATGTTTTTCGTTGCTTCGAGTTCAAAATCTCACGGTTATCATTCTATGTTTTAAACATTCCTATATTTATAAAATTGCATGCCTCATCGCAATCACCTTTTTTGGTCAATGTATTTATTAATATTATTATTCTCTATGAAGATCATTCAATCAATCTTTAGCATCTTCTATTCGTCTTCATTATGTAGTCTTATAGATCTTTAACCTGATAAATAAATAAATAAATAACCATCACAACTAACATTTTCAAGATTTTTGCAACAAACAACCGCGGAATTAAATATTAATACATCTAAACATAACACTTATAATAGAAATTAAAATATAACATACTAGCTTACCGCCTGCGGCTTCGCCAGCTTTGACGAAAACTTAATAAATTATATACTAAAACCTTCCTCTTGAATCACTCTATCTATTAAAAAAACCGCATCAAAATCTGTTGCGTAGTTTGAAATATTTAAGCATACAAAGGCACATAGGGACAGAGAAAGTGACTTTGTTTTATACTATGTAGCGATATGTACAAGCATAAATGTTCCATCAAACAACAACCAGTATATACGCTTCACCGCTTCTCCAAAATAGAACTCACAAATGCGCTAAATCGCTAACGCTCATAACATAATCAGCAAGTTTTAAACAAACAGACCCGTAGTTCCTATTCCTGCACAAATGCTGTTTGAAGCAAAACAGATGCTGCAATTTGCAGTGTACACTTTTTATTTACAATTAGTTTGCTGTTATTGGTATTTAAATAAATATTGAATGTTGTAATTGACAAATAATAAAAAGAACAATATTTGATTTATTTTTACATAGTTTGTTTAAAATATTTACGAAAATTAAGTTAGATTTTGTAGTACGCTTTTTGAAAAAAAAAACCCTAAAGAAAAAAGATATAATTAAAATAAATGACTAATTTTTGCTTAGTCTAAAGGAAACTTTTGTAAACCCTGAATATAAACTGATACTTCGTTTTACTAAAGAGCACTATCTTGAAAGAAAAATAAAGCTTTAATAACATAATAAGAAAATTCCATTCATAGATAAGAACCGTATGATAGCAATTTTCCTCAACATCGCGTAAAAATAATTACGATATTATATGGCAACATACGCTTAGCTTCCATAAAACAGGCAAAAACAAAAGTTATTTTCATAACACTTAGGTTTAATTTACCGTAATAACATGAAAAAAGGTCAGATTGTTGAAACAAATACGTAACTTATCCTTTATCTTTAACGATTTAATTTTATAGTACCCTCCATATTTTTAAGGATATCTAAATATCTTTACGTCGATAGGCTTTGGATAGGTTTCTCTTTTATTATTATGGAGCTTTCAATGAAATATTATATCTCAAAATCTGCTTTATACAAGCTGCTCGCCCCGTCTTCACGCGTGTAAACATTTTGAACGGCTTTTTTGCATTCTGGTCCAAGCAGAGACAAATCTAACAAACGAAAAATCATTAAAATCCGTTCATCCGTTATTGAGTAGTAAATACTGTAACCAACACGACTTATTTTATTAACATAGGTATGCTATTTAACGTGGTTATTTTTCGAACATTTTAATAATAAGTATTATATATTTTTACCCAACATAATACATAGAACTGTAATGTTGTCAGAATAAGATTTCATTGAATATCATCATCTTTGAGAATATTCTATGTAATTTCACCGAACACTAACACCGGAAGAGCTTCCTTTTATGTTCGTATCGCCTTTTCTCATGACGAAAATGAAATTTAATAGATATTCTCTGTAGTTCGCATCAGCGTTGTTGTACCTATGAATATTTTTTTTTGATACGACTATTAATAAATATAATTAACACGAAGACATTTGGTTTTGGTAGTATTGTAACTGGTTCATACATATGATTATATACCGATGTACAACTTGATAAAATATATATATATTTGATTAAAATCGATATTGCATGGATTTGATACTTTAAATGCATATCTTGAGGGAAAATTAGAATTTTGTTTCTCTACACTTTTAATTTTACAAATTTTATTTTCAATGTCACTTGCGACATGAGATCCATCATTTTAATAAAAAAAGTTGAAGAAAATTGGATTTCTTTTACATATAAAATATAAATAATGTGCGATAAGAGATGAGACTTTTCTATGCATTAAATACAATTATAGCCTACATAAGATATTCAGGCCAGAGTGACATAGTACTTATGCAATACCTATGTTATAACTATAAAAACTCCTTGTGCTTAGAAAATATAATGTAGAAAAGAGCAGAAGCAATAACAGTAACGTATAAATGGTGATACAACCAATACCATTGAAAGTATTAACGTTAAAGGCGGAAAACTTTTCAATTTTACAATTTAGCACATTTATTAGAGCCAACAAAGAATTTTATTTTCAAGCGTAAATTTTCAATTTAAAATTTAGGCACGTCCCCGGCATTTATCTTTCATGCTCACAGTAAAACATATTTTCTCGCGTTCCATTTGATTGAGAATTCTACTTTAAAGTTCCTTAAATTTATTTCGCAAAGAGCTTTTATGCGATGTTGTGTTTTGTGTAAAGCGATGATTTACGGGAACATTTGCTTTATTTCATTCAGAGCTGTGAATAAAATTATTTTATAACTTAGAAGATACTGAAATAACGTAAATTATATTAGAAAAAAAAACAAAATGCGAGCATTAAAAATCGTTACTTATCTTATTATAGTTTCTTAATGTAGTTATTAAGCTTAATCACAAAGTCGCTTTCTCTGTCCCTATGTCCCTTTGTATTCTTAAATCTTTAAAACTATGCAACGGATTTTTGATGTGTTTTTTTTTAATAGATAGAGTGAATTAAGAGGAAGGTTTTAGTATATAATTTATTAGGTTTTAGACCAAGCGGGCGAAGCAGCGGGCGGTAAGGTAGTTTTGAAATATTTCTAAATTTAAAGAAAATATAACTTGTATGAAGTCAGCAGTTCGTATCAAAATTTTTATATCACAATGCCATGTTAAATGGTACTTACAAAAGCTTAGCATTACACGAAACTTTAATTATTACAAGCATTCAATCTTGATCACACCGTCGGTAAATTTATTTTAATAATGCTAATAAATTTACGGTTGTTTTTTTTTTATTTATATGGGCTAGGTTTGTGCACGCGAACAAATCTGGTCTTTCTGAATATAAAATTTTGTCGCCAATTTCTCGTTCTTAGATTTCTAACAGACGAACGGCAAGTTGTGAACGGCAGAGGCTACTTCAGCCGTTGTCACATGTCGACGGCAATCAACGGCGCGTCGACGGCAGCAGTCAATATGTCGACGGCTGCTGTCGACACGCAAAAACGGATGCCGTCAAACGTCAAACGCTTGCAGTTTGCCGTCACGGCAGCCGACAGAGTCGCCACTTGTCGACGGCAGCCGTCGACATATTGACTGCTGCCGTCGACGCACAGTCGACTGACGTCGATATGTGGCGACGGCTGAAGTAGCCTCTGCCGCTCGCAACTTGCCGTTCGTCTGTTAGAACGCTTAGGGTTTATTTTTAAAAGTTTCATTAGAAACAGTTATAATCGAAATTCATTTGGCAAGTCTAGAAAGTTAACATTAGATATCTTTTTACATCAGGCCAAGAATATTTTGGTTTTCCAGTTATGATCACCCAATAAAACGGTTCTTAATACACGTGTAGTGTAAGTATACTATGATACATAAATAATATATTATCTCAAACATATTTTTGAGAGCGGCCTTTGACTGCGTATACCTTTTGATTCATTTTCGCAAATACTTGACCAAAGAGGCGGTATGAAATAACAATTCGGGGATTAATGTAACGTAAAAGGATGTTTAACATTATCCCAAGTAAATAAAATTCGGTATTTGTATATTTAATATGCTGAAATAATTGATATATTTTATTTATTCAATCTGTGTACATATTACGTAAGCGTATCATTGGTTTTTAATTTGCTTACTAGCTTATTGCCCCGGTTCTGCCTGGGTCGACTGTTTTGGCAGAAGTTCAGAATTTACTAAATTATCCTTTTCCAAGAGAAGACAAAACTTACAAACCAAAAATAAACAAATAATCAATCGGTCTTGAGTATTGATTGTTGTAACTAACAAGATTCTCTTTTATACTTACTTATTATGTAGTACTTATAAAAGAGAGGACTGTTTAATGTTTATGTAGTATATTATAAATATAGAAACTTAACATGTAGCGTTCCTAAAATAATCTTCTTACAACAGTGTCTTTCAAATAATTTCTGTGAACGTCTTATAGCCGATAATATAATACTATACTAGGTCATATAAAGTGTTTCCTTCTACAATTTTCTTTTGCAAACAAATATTCAGAAGTTATCCAGTGTACTCAGCAAATTCTGAAACTCTCACCAAGTTAACTTGCTGAAAACAAGGGTTAGGTGATAGAATAAAGATACTAAGAACATTAAGGGTGGTTTTCCACCAATAGTGTGCGAGGATGTGTAGCGAAGAATGAGGAGAAATGTTCATATTGCTTCATTTAGTTTGAAATTTAAGGCGTTTAGCGTTTGAAGCGATACTATTGGTTATTTACAAACACATTCCTTGCTACACATCCTCGCACATTAGTGGAAAAGCACCCTAATAATCAAATAATACTAAAGTACACCGTTATATTACCTTTTATTACCAACATACATCGACTATCAACTACAAGGCAGCTTTGCATGCAATAACCATGTTGTTCTATCGTCTATGCCTAAAAGACCTTAGACCATGCAGGTAATAAGTGGTTTGCAATCGATTTAATCTTCATACATAATGCAGGTTCGGTTACCGTTGGTGTTAGAATCAATGATATTATATATAGAAACAAGAGGTAGATACGTCATCAACGCACCAAAACTGATTCCGTGAATTGGTCCTATTTGGGACCAATGCAATCAGTCAGATTGTCACCGGTCCCAGTGAGCGTTATATGCTGATAGGTACATTAAAGTTGTCGAAAATGCCTTCCTGTGTGTTCAGAAAGTGCACGTATTCGTGCAAAAAAATAAAAAAAGATAAAGGAATATCATATCACAGCAAAATATATTAAATTATACAGTTTAAGAGTAAAAATAACAATTTACAATTCTTTATGAATGACACTTGCTTGACACGTGTATTGAAATAATGAAAGGGATTAAACATTGCTTCAATCACTAGTGTGACAAAGCTAGCGTACACTGTGTTCAAAGATTATCATGTAGATACGATTATTGAAAATAGAACGGTTATTAAATACTTGATTATTTTTATATTTAAATCCACAGTTTACATCCAGTGCATATAATTAACAAATATAGCTATTTATTATATACAATGAAATCGTGATGGCAAAAATGTTTGTTTGCAATAATAAAATGATAAATAAAAATAAAATGATGTTGAATCTGTGTGTTGAATATACGTAAACATTAAAGAAAAGATT
>CAJQZN010039957.1:4488-31770 GCA_907164685.1 Colias eurytheme
GTACGGTACACTACAGTACGGTACACTACAGTACGGTACACTACAGTGCAGTACACTACAATGCAGTACACTACAGTACGGTACACTACAGTACGGTACACTACAGTACGGTACACTACAGTACAGTGCACTACAGTACAGTACACTACAGTACACTACAGTACAATACAGTACAGTACACTACAGTTCACTACAGTACGGTACACTACAGTACGGTACACTACAGTACGGTACACTACAGTACAGTTACACTACACTACAGTACACTTCAGTACAGTACACTACAATACAGTACACTACAGTACACTACACTTCAGTACACTACAGTACACTACACTGCACTGCACTGCACTATACTACACAACACAACATACACCATTAGTCTGCAGTGTTGTTCAGTATAAGAACATTGCATAGAATCTATTCGAATGCACTAAGAACAATGAAAGAATGCTCTACGCCTGTTTACACTAAAATGACTTGTCAAAGTGGAGTTAGAATGAGCGTTCGCTTGTTTTATGTAAATGCACTGAAGTTACTGACCTACCAAACTAAATGTCCAATATATTACTGAGCTATCACATACATAAAAGAGCAACCATTTAGTTTCTTGCCGGTTCTTCTCCGTAGATACTGTTTTCCGAATCGGTGGTAAATGTTAAAAATGTAATGACGATTCGAAAGTGCTTCTAGAAGAAGTCTAATTGAATGAATAAATGTTTGAATTTGAGTTTATAGAACTTAATGTCAAATATGTTATTCCTATAAATAAATGTATTTTCTTTCTTTCTTAAAACAGATAACAATAGAAGGCTACGACGACAAGCAAGCGGTACTCCTGGAGAAAGTTCTCACCCGTGTGATCGACTTCACGGCGGATCCCAAACGGTTCGAAATCATGAAAGAGAACCACATTAGAGCCATCAAGAACTTTGAGGCGGAACAGCCGTATCAGGTGGGCGATTTTGAGAGGGGTTTTTAAATCTTTTAATGAAGGCTGTCTTCTGTTGGTGAAATTTGTAAACTGTTAATAAAATAGATTTTTTTAATAATAATAGTAAAAAAAACAATCACAAGGCTGGATTCGAACTCGCGTCTTTTTTCTAAGCCGTAACAACGCCTAGCCTCTGGGTTACGTGATCCCACCTGTGCAATAGAATTTCTTCTACTCTTTCTTCTTTAGATAAACTTCTATAACTATTAATTCACTATTAGACTACAGGCCCATGTTGAAAAAGTTATGGGTCATTTGAACCACGAGGTGACCTATCTAGAACGACAGAAGAGAATAAAATAATAAGATTCAGCACTATGACGTCACTTGTAAGCTGTCCAACTGAGTGCAGATGAGAATTCGAAAGTACAGGTAGAGATTTTTCCCCTTGTCTCCTTGATTTTGGCACGGCGTTGCGGAATCATGGATTAAAAGCAGTATTGAAATAGTATGACACAGATGCCGTACAAAATCAAATGACTAAATTTACCCCGGCAATTGTCGGAAAATGAAAATAAATTCCGACTTTGTGGACCACCATTTTTGTACGGATAGATATTTAACAGATAGACTTGATATTGTATCGTTGTTTGTTTCTGAAACTTCTAAGGCGTATTTTTTTTATCCACAATTCTCTTCATTTTTATAGGAACACTGTAACAAAATAATTTTTATCTATTTCACACATTTTTTAAAACTTGCATTCTATAACCTTATTGTCGTGATTAAAATTAAAATATTTGGTATTTCAGCACGCAGTATACCAACAGGCGCTTTGTCTCTCCGAATTTGTTTGGACCAGAAGCGAATTACTAGAGGCTGCTCAAGGTATGTTCATTTATATGTATCAAAGTAGATAAAACACCGTTAGTTTTATTTAATTATCGATAGGTTTCATGTTTTTCCGCCTCCTCAGTAACACCGTAACCACCGAGGGGTCCTGGGTTCGATTCCCGGTGGAGACGAATAAAAAAAAATGTCTCGGTCTGGTAGGACACAGAAGGCTGATCACCTACTTGTCCCTAAAGAATATCGATCAGTGAAACAGATGTATAATGCATCTGCCCCTTACACCAACTGGGGACAAGGGACTTTTTTTTCATGTTTTTGTAACCTGTCCGAATTTATTTATTTTATTTCTTCTTTCTTTGCGTTTTAATTTTCAACTGACTGCAAAAAAAGAGCATTTCAATTTAACTGTACTTTTTTAGCTCATTTTAATTTGGTCCAGTCCTGACAATTTGAAGGCGATTTAGTTGTTTGTTAAAAATAATTAGTTTTTTATTTATTTTTTGTTTTTATATTAGTTATTTTTACTCTTTTTTAATACACAATTACGGTACCACGAGCAAATCTACATTTTTTACCAGCTCCCACGACACAAGTTCTCTTAGAGTGGGAGCTGTTCTTAATATTTATAATGTGTACAGAAAATTCTTATATTGTTAAACTAGCTTACCGCCCGCGGCTTAGCCTGCTTTGTCTAAAACATAATAAATTATATATTTAAACCTTCCTCTTGAATCACTCTATCTATTTAAAAAAAACGCATCAAAATTCGTTGCGTAGTTTTAAAGATTTAAGCATACAAAGGGACATAGGGACAGAGAAAGCGACTTTGTTTTATACTATGTAGTAATTTGTATTGTTATAAGTAATTTGTCATTTTTTTCATATATGTAATTCTCTTAAATAATAAACGGTGTCCCCCAGACCTGACCCCCGCGATGTTAGACGAGTTCGTGCGCCGCGTGTGTCGCGCGCTGCACGTGGAGGCGCTGCTCGTTGGAAACCTGACGAGAACTAGAGCCGATAGGATTGTGGACATGGTGCATGACAAGTTAGTGGCTAACATTTATTTATTAAAAAGTTTCAACAGTTGTTACATACGCATCTTTCGCGTTAAACAGTTACAATAGGATTTATACAATCAAAATGGAACTTTGGTATATGATTTATTGGGTCTTTTTCTTGACAGTTATGAAATTGTAACATTTTCGCTTAATTCATTTTATATTAAAAAATTATGCCTTTTTTAAGGATTTACTTGGACTTTGTCTAAAATAAATGTTAACAGTAAGAAAATATAGTTTACTATACAATCCCAAGATATTTTTTCTCTAGATCAATTATTACTTTAGTTATAAATGAAATAAGAATTGAGACTTACGAGATTTAGTTTCGAGCTCGAACGCGATCAAAGAGCGCACGCGATATTCAACTTTATTACGGCTGTGTTAGCGTCTAGCACCGCGTAGCGGTCTAAGCGGTCTCTCAGTGACAGAAATTATGTTAGGGAGCCTCCTCTTAACAACAAAACATCACATTTGACAACAATTTTGTTTCAAAATTCACCGACAATAATGATGTCGTCACCTATGTTAAAATTAAAATTTGCAGGCTCCCAAAGGATGCAGTGCCTCTACTTGCCCAGCAGTTACTGTTGTGTCGAGAAGTAGAGTTGGATAAGGGTAAGTCTCGTTAGAATATCATTTAGAGGCATTTAATTATGTCATATTGTATGTTTAGATGTTTTTAAAGTTTTGGATCTTTTTTTAATATAACTAAGTTTTGACAAAGGATCTGGGGTAGTTTAGGTTATCACTGACTTCTGTCTGATGCAAGAAAAGGAGCATATCGTCGGCTTGTCAAACAATGTATTCAAACTAAAACTCAAACATTTATTTATTCAATTAGACTACTTTTAGTAGCACTTTCGAATCGTCATTACATAAGTATTTTTAACATTTACCACCGATTCGGAAAGCAGTATCTATGGAGAAGAACCGGCAAGAAACTCCATAGTTGCTCTTTTAAAATCATGTCAATATTACATAATATGTAACTTATATCTAACTACATAATATATCATAACAACTGTTCTGTGGTTCTTACTCGACAACCCTCCATGGATTTTCATCTTTCATATATTCCTTAATACTATAATATATGTATAGTGATTTTTTGACCGATCTTCCTTTTTCTCCCACTTTTTTATTATTTGGGTATATCGCATTTATCCTTTGAACTGTAAAAAGCATATTAAGAGTCGATTTTTCAATCCTTGGTTAAAATTTATCCGTCCAATAAAGTATTACACGAACATTTTAAAATGTCACCTGTAAACTGTCAAATACGGACAATTAGAATACATTTTTGAAATGGTAGTTTAATATGTTATTCGATTATTCATCGAATAACATATCATCCGTATTTGACAGTTTTAACCAACGATTGAAAAATCAGCCCTAAAAGAACTAGGTATAACGCGAACTGTTTCTCTTTAGTCTTTTTCCGTCCACTGCTTTGATTATCCTCCTAAGCTCTTCTTCATTGAAAATTATAATTTGGAATTTTTATTCAGTTCATAGTTCTCAATATTTAAAATGAACCGATTTTTATGAGCAATTCGAGAATTCCTAGTTCTCAATATATCAATATTACACAGGGGCGTGGTACTTACGCGAGACACAGAACAAAGTGCACGCGTCGTCTTGCGCGTCACTGTACTTAGCGTGCGGGTCGCGCGCCGCTCGACCGAACGTCACGTTAGAACTGCTCGCACACGCGTTGAGTGAGCCGTGCTTCCATGTGCTAAGGACACAGGTCTGTATACCGACACACACACATATGCATACACAGACACAAAAACACCTCCGTCCGAAGGAAGCGCAACTAAAATAAACCGGCCAAGTGCGAATCGGACTCGCGCACGAGGGACCCCCTTAATTTTTTTTTAATTTTTAGTATTTGTTGTTATAGTGGCAATGGAAATACACCATTTGTGAAAATTTTAGCTTTGTAGCTATCACGGTTTGTGAGACAGACAGACAGCGGAGTTTTAGTAATAGGGTCTCGTTTTACCCTTTTGGTACGGAACCCTAAAAAGAACTCGATTTTGACCCACTTTAAGCGGACAGATTGAATTCAAACTTAGCACACTTAACACTTATCAAGGATCGGTGACAATGCAATAATTTGGTAAATTGAAACGTGTGACAGGAGCAGCTCGGCTACATAGTGTTCAGCGGAGTGCGCCGAGCCAACGGAGCGCAGGGACTGCGCGTGCTCGTGCAGAGCGATAGACATCCGCAGTACTTGGAGACCAGGGTCGATGCCTTCCTGCACTCTGCGCTGGTGAGAGACAGACAGACAGACACACATACCCCGCTCCCTCCATACAGACAAACAAACAGAACAGAAAATAAATATTTCACGACAATTTTCACACACGATCTTACATCTGATCCCATACTAAGCTTTCGCTTGTGTTATGGAAACCAGGTGGCTGTAAACAAGCATAATATGTAATTTTAAATAAATACTTAAATATAGATAATTAACACCCAGACACAGCAAACATCTATGTTCATCACACAAATATTTGCCTCGGGTGGGAATCGAACCCACGATCTCTGGCTTGGAAGGCAAGCCACTATCAAGTACCAACAAAGCCAACCGGTCGGTCAAAAAAGAAAGACAGGCAGACAAATAGAAAAAAAAGGTGGGAGTGATGAACAGGCAGATACGAAAATAGACAGATAGATAAAAAATACGAAGGCATGCCAAATGCCAATATAGGAGACATAGAAAAAATAGAAATGCAAATACATACCTACATTATAGATTTAATTTATATTTGAAGTGAACCTTCTTTATCGGGGTTGGAAAAAAATTTAGTTTTACATTTTTTCGTTACGCGTGACATTATCCGTTACGCGCCATCTTTTTCTTATCCCTACCACGCATATTATTTGCATATAGCAAATTATTTTTTTAAAAATAAGGTCCTAAAGAAGTTTCACTTCTTACGTGTGTACACTAGTACACGCGCACATTTTTTTTAATTACAATAATTTACACTTGATTTTCGAATTTTCATTACAATAGATTAGAACGGAGCTTGTTCTAAGAAAATGTCTATTGAATTATTTCTAAGAAAATTTCAAATATATTTTCAGTAAAATCCTTTTTTTCCTATTCCAGGATTATTTAGAAAAAATGTCAGAGGAGGAATTCTTAAAACATCGGTCAGCGCTCGCGGCGCAGCGACTCGAGCGACCGAAACGACTTGCTGGTAAAGCGTCACAGTTGTGGAGCGAGATTACTTCACAGGTACCTTATGTTTCAATTGTTTAATGAAATTTTTGTTCTATATCAATGTTCAAGTGAGATTAAGTTACCATTACCATCTTATCTTCTTATATATAAAAATGAATCGCAAAATGTGTTGGTAAGCGCATAACTCGAGAACGGCTGAACCGATTTCGATAATTCTTTTTTTATTATATTCCTTGAAGTACCAGGATGGTTCTTATGTAGAGAAAACGTAAACATGTACCACGGGCGAAGCCGGGGCGGACCGCTAGTGTTTTATAAAAGTGAAGTCCCATGTCCCCAAGTGGGGTAAGGGGCAGATGCATTATACATGTGTTTCACTGATCGATTTTCTTTAGGGACAAGTAGGTGATCAGCCTTCTGTGTCCTGCCAGACCGAGGCATTTTTTTTCTGTGTCTCCACCGGGAATCGAACCCAGAACCTCTCTACGCTCACGCGTCAACCACTGTACCAAGGAGGCGGTCACAATGTTTTATGATTAAATGATTAGATTTTTTGTGCATTATTAATTTAAAAAGTGTTGAAAAAAAAATGTGCAATTCTGGTAACCTAACCTAACCTAACACTTTACTAACATAAAGTATTGATTTGCTGCCCAAAAATTTCTACAAAATCCTACTAATATTATAAATATCCTACTAATATTATAAATGCGAAAGTTTGTGAAGGTATATGTGTGTGTTTGTTACTCTTTCACGCAAATACGACTGAACCGATTACAATGAAATTAACATATAGAGCGTAACTTGGATAGGTTTTATCCCGGAAATCCCACGAGAACGGGAACTATGCGGGATTTTCTTTGAAAACGCGGGCGAAGCCGCGGGCGGAAAGCTAGTCTAATATAAAAATTAAATATCTTTGATTTATTTAATGTTTCTCAGCGTGCGTGGTTTCCGGCAGATTGAAATAACTCCGCGGTGATACAAGTTTTTTTTCTAAACTACCCTCGATTATTTTTTCACATTTTTTCATATAATATTAGATATGAATTAATCGTGTTTAAAATCCGTTAAAAAGTGTTTAATATCTATTTTCTAATTATTACATTCCAGATGTATAACTTCGACCGCGCGCGTCTCGAAGTGGAGGAACTCAACACTGTCAATAAAGAAGAGCTTATCGAGTTCTTTAAGGTATTTATATATGTTCTAATTCGCAAATAATATCACGAATATTACAATCTAATATAAATATTATAAAGGCGAAAGTTTGTAAGGATGTATGGATGTATGGATGTATGGATGTTTGTTACTCTTTCACGTAAAAACTACTGAACCAATTACAATGAAATTTAGCACACATATAGAGGGTAACTTGGATTAACACATAGGATAGGTTTTATCCCGGAAATCCCACGGGAACGGGAACTATGCGGGTTTTCCTTTTAAAACGCGGGCGAAGCCGCGGGCGGAAATCTAGTTTTTTATATAAATCACTCACTTTAAAGGTATTTTTTTATGATCTAGATTTCTATTATTACTTTTAAACACAAAATATTTTATAGAATTCAAATGCAATTTTAAAATAATACAAAAAATTCGATCACAAGGTGGCAAGGACCGCGTTCTGGTGGTTGATGATGATGGTTTTATACTATTACTATTACATTTGTTTTCTAGTATGTATGTGTATTTATAGTTGTGTGTGTTTCAAGTATGTAGTGATGATGACGATGATGAACAAACAACATAATTATATAATTACAGAAGCACATCCACGTGTCATCACCGACTCGCCGCAAGCTGTCCGTGCATGTCGTGTCGGTAGCACCCGGTGGGGCGGGCCATACCGACACTAATACCGACACTACTACCGACACTAATACCGACACCGGTACCGACAACAAGGATAAGGAGGGGGAGAGGGAGAGACAGGTGAGGATCGAATTATTATTAAAACGCAATAATATGGTAAAAATTATCAGTATAAGGGTGTTTTTACACTAATAATGTGACACATTATTATTGTTACAACTCGGTTACAATATCTGTGGACCTCGCTGGAATGCGGAGCCCCTTCCCGTTCCCCTTTACCTCCCCGCGCTCGTCCGCGGCGCGTCATTACGGTTAGCAGTTTCGTTGCGTTCGCGACGTGACGTCATCGAAGCCAGGTCCACAGTTTAGTATTAGTAATAAAAAGTAATAAATAACGGGAAAAATTAGGTTTAAAATGTAGAATTGATGTCGTTAAAACGATTTACTTCATTCAGAAATTTAAAAAATATTCAATGTTTTGACTTTCCTATGATTTTATTGAAGTGAAACTTCTTTATAGGGGTTGGAAAAAAATTTTGTGTAACATTTTTTCGTTAGGCGTGACATTTTTCCGTTACGCGCCATCTTTTTCTTATCTTCTTCATCTTTTCCCTACCACGCGTGATTCGACGTATTTCTGTAAAGTTGCATATAGTAAATTTTTTTTTGAAAATGTCATAAAGAAAATGTCATAAATGAAAATGTCATAAAGAAGTTTCACTTCTTACGTGTGTACACTAGTACACGCACACATTTTTTATATGTATAGATAATAAACAGCATCGTTTTCGTTCCAGCCGGTCCGTATAACGGAGCTAGTGGAATGGAAGGCCCGTCGTCGTTTACTCCCGCTACCTGCACCAGCCAACCATTATGCAAGAAAGGGGAGATGCTGTAAACTTTAGGGGGGAAATAAAGGAGGGGGGCGATAGGGGAAATAGAAGGAGGGGGGATAACTAAGAGAGTCGCATAAGAGCCATTCCTGCAAGATGTAAGGGCGGTCGTACACGGACCGCTTCAAGCAGATGAGACAGACAGACGGCTTAAAAAAAAAAACTCAAACATTAATTTATTCAATTAGGCTTCTACGAGAAGCACTTTTGAAACGTCAATACATATTTTTAACATTTACCACCGATTCGGAAAGCAGTATCTATGGAGAAGAACCGGCAAGAAACTCCATAGTTGCTTGAAGCCGCGACCGCGCGGTGAACTATGGACATTCATGGACTGCTCGAGCAGTCGCGACAGCTTCAAGCAGTCGAGCAGTCCGTGTACGTCGCTCAGCCGTTAACTGCTCGAGCCGCCCGTGTACGGCTGCTCAAAGAGAAGGAAATGAAGAGGATGGAAACACACACACAGACACACATGCAGATATACTATTTGACACCTCTTGAAAGTGAGATTTCAATTGTGGAAAAGAGTGGGGGGGGCATAAATGCAATGATACCAGGGTACATCGCTTCTGTAAACGCATGAAGAAATGGGGAAAGACACAGCAAGAGCTTTGCAAGCTGTAGGGCAAGTTTGGGGAAATATACGTGCAAATATTTGTGTTCTGAACATAGATGTTTGCTCTGTATCGGTGTTAATTATCTATATAAGTATTTATTTAAAATTATATATGTATGTTTATCAGCCAACTGGTTTCCATAACACAAGCGAAAGCTTAGTATGGGATCAGATCGTGCCGTGTGTGAAAGTTGTCCTGAAATATTTATTTATTTATTTAAATAGAGAAAGGAAGAGACATATACACATGCGTAATAGACGAAGTTGGAAGCTCTAGTAAGACAGACAGACATACACACTGACAGATATAGAAAACAAGAACATACACACACATATATAAAACACAGTAGGAAAATTTACGCAAACAGTAGGAGACAACATAATACATATAAAGTAGAAGCTAGATAGAATATGAAATGTTTCAATTAGTATTTATACGAACATAAAAAGTAAATAAAATTGATTTTACTTAACATTGAATATGGATTGCATTTTTTTAATTTGTAACTTGCATTAAATACTTAATTTAGTATTAATTCGTGTTAGCAAATTTATGTAAAAAAGAAAAACATTAATTTTAAGGAATCTATCTATATATCTTCTTATATATATAAAAATGAATCGCAAAATGTGTTGGTAAGCGCATAACTCGTGAACGGCTGAACCGATTTCGATAATTTTTTCTATTATATTCCTTGAAGTACGATGATGGTTTTTATGTAGAGAAAACGTAAACATGTACCACGGGCGAAGCCGGGGCGGACCGCTAGTATATAATAATAATGAAACCCGTTTCGCGTTGTCACGGAATCACGTCTGAACGGCCTGAACCGATTTCGATAATTCTTTTTCTTAAATGTTTGTTGAAGTCCAAGGATGGATCTTATGTAGAGAAAACGTAAATATGTACCACGGGCGAAGCCGGGGCGG
Organism: Colias eurytheme; assembly: GCA_907164685.1. Lineage (NCBI taxonomy): Eukaryota > Metazoa > Arthropoda > Insecta > Lepidoptera > Pieridae > Colias > Colias eurytheme. Next base: position 14,801 of record CAJQZN010039957.1, read on the forward strand.
ACCGCTACTAATAAATAAAATCACCTTTATACAGTAAGAAATGTTTTATTTTTAACATAAGCTTAAATATAAATTAAACGTACATGTTATACCGTAAAAAGAACCTTAAAAATATAGAAATGAATTATTCATTTATCTTTAAGTAATACTAGCTTTCCGCCCGCGGCTCAGCCCGCGTTTTGAAAGGAAAACCCGCATATTTCCCGTTCCCGTCGTTCTAGGATAAGACCTATACTATGTGTTAATCCAAGTTACCCTCTATATGTGTGCTAAATTTCATTGTAATTGGTGCAATAGTATTTGCGTGAAAGAAGAACAAACATACATACATACACAACCATCCTCACAAATTTTGAGTACATGACAAAAATTAACAAGTACAAAAAAATAATAAGTTACCAAACTTTATGAACGTAAATAAATGTACCGAAGCTTGCCATAAAGTAAAAATTACTTCAACTTTATAGGGCTAATTTTTCAATCCTTGGTTAAAACTTATTCGTCGAATAACGTATAAAACTACCATTTCAAAACGTGTTCTAATTGTCCGTATTTGACAGTTTACGTGACATTTTAATATTATCGTGTAATACTTTATTGGACGGATATTTTTTAACCAGGGATTGAAAAATCGGCCCTTAATAAATAAAGATGATTTTAAGTAAACTAGGCCATTTAACTATTTTGAAAAAAAAATTATATTATATGGCATTATAATACACTTAATGTGATTAATATAATATATTACGAGACAATGTTTTTGAACTTCTTTAGGCGTGTTGAGAGTAAAATTTCAAGGTCGCGTTATGGCAATCCCTTCACGTAATGGAGTAAGGCGATGATTTTGGTATCTTTGAATCTTGCCAAAGTTTCACTTCTGACACGTGTGCTCGGCACACACGCTCTCAATCTCAAGACAAATTCAAACAATTTACGATTCGAACAAGACGATATATTATTATTAAAATCAAATAAAAAAACAAAAAAAATGTGTGCGTGTACTAGTGTACACACGTAAGAAGTGAAACTTCTTTATGACATTATTTTTCAAAAAGTAATTTACTATATGCAACTTTACAGAAATACGTCGAATCACGCGTGGTAGGGATAAGAAAAAGATGGCGCGTAACGGAAAAATGTCACGCGTAACGAAAAAATGTTACACTAAATATTTTTCCAACCCCGATAAAGAAGTTTCACTTCAAAAATTAAAAATATGTGCCAATGGTTTCCATACTCCATTTAAAAAATTAATATAGAGAAATCGAAACGATTCAATACACAATATTTTTTACACAGTACACAATATAAGTTTTAATATTGTATTTAAAAACAAGTAAACACGCGGTATAAAGACAGAAAATTCAATATAAATATGTAGTAATTAATTTTTAATTTAATAAAAACATACTACTTTTAAAATGAATTTTCAAAGCAACGAACATTAATTATAAATATAATATATACCCATAAGATATAGAAAAATATAAATTTCTTCAATTATTATATCTTATTTATTTAAATTATGTCAATACTATTATATAATTATATAATTAATTTTTATTATATGTCGCCATTTTCAAAAATACGTATAGAAAAAAAATTGGTTGTCTGTTAAGTCGGTTTATTGACGATAGTTGAACGTGACAACGTCTTTAGGCCGATTGTGCTTCTACGTCGCTCGTTCCGCGCTCTCGCTTGCACTTCAAGCCTTACATGGAACGCCTCAGAGCGAGGTAACGCCGCATGAGTCATGCTTTTTCGTGCGTGCAGCCGGCTCTATCGAATTATAAGACGTTGTCACGTCAAAAAGCATGCTTAAGGTATATTTAAGTAGTTTAAAAAAAATATATACTTTCTTTCAAATACTTTTAATTAGTAAAAAAGACAAAATGGCGGACTACATTTTTCAGACCTATTGATGTAAGTTATTATTGTAAGCACAAAGAGTTTTTTCAGTTATTTTAAATAAAATTTATCGATGTAGTTTTAGTAATTTGAATTTGAAACACTCTTTTTGGTAATAGAATTATGTTTTAATAAATATTAATTTAAATTAAATTAAATAATAATTAAAAAATCATCAAGTTCTGTTATATTGAAACTTGTTTTAAATCGGTTCGTTTTTTAACGAAAATATTGTAATATTTTCAAGCGTGTTGTGTTTTGTTTTATTTCAAAAGGTGCTTTTTCGTAATTTCAGTCATAATGTACTTGTATATAAAGAGATATACTATATTTTGTTTGTTTGTACATTTTTTTGTGTTCGATTGTTTTAAGGATATTGAATAAAATAATAATTCATGAATTTTATGTGTTTTATTTTTTATAACCTCCTTTAGCTCCTTTTAACATTATAAATTATATTATTACTAGCTGTGCACTGCGGAAATTATGTTCTATTGGTCTTAGCGAAGTGATATATAGCCTACAGTCTTCCTCGATAAATGGGCTATCTAACACTGAAAAAATTTTTAAAACCGAAACCGTAGTTCCTGAAATTAGCGCCACAAACAAACAAAAGTCTGCAGCTTTATAATATTTGTATAGATTATGCAGACTTCTCGTACCTACGTATATTATATCCTTAACTAAATTAGCAAAAATAACACAAACTAAAAGAGTTCCCAATAGCAATTTGTGCTCAATGTAAAAAATGTAAAAATTGGTTTCATTTCTAAGTAGGCTACGTCCCCCTGTGGCTTAGAGATAGATACATTTCACTTATTCGCTAATCGATTTTTAAAGACCAGGAGCCGTTTTTTTAAATTACAACGAAAATTTGTCAATGGTGATGTCTAGAATATAATTAGTTCTTCATACTAACTTTAAACCCTCTGAACTTGACCGCACACGATTATAGCTTTCCGCGCTTCGTCCGCTTTGTAGTCGTTGTATGTTATCCTTCCTCGATTACGATCGACTATCCAACTACAACGTAAACGTAATTTTCGAGTAATTCCTGAAATTCAAACAAACTAATAATTAAAGAAAACAAACTCTTCAGCTCATAATATATTAGTTTACTAGTAAACAGTGATAGCACCATCTATCGGAATTTTGTAGTAATGAAAATACACCACAGTTTACCTTCTTGGTGCATTTACACCAAACTAGCGAATTAAATGCTCATTCTAAACTCACTACCTATATCAAATTCTTTTAGTGTTTTTTCGTAATTTCAAAATCAGCCCTTAACGTACCTATTAAATTATGTGATAACAGGCGTAGAGCATTCTTACGTTGTTCTTATAATGTGTTCGAAAGAAGTCTATGCAATGTTCTAATACTGAATAACATTGAATACGAGTTTTTGTTTACAATAACAGATCACGAAATAGTGCTCTTGCCCTAGCTCTATGTTCGTTTGGCCTAAATGCCCCGTAATGAAATATTAAATATGTATACGAATAATATGTTTTACCATAATGATAAAAAGTGGGTAACCTATCTCCTGAAACAATTATAGTCCATTTCACCTAGGATGATTCCTGTGACACTTCATCGTGTTCCGAATTACGTATTTTATGTTTAAAACGCCAAAATAATTTTAGTGCATAATATTTTTATTTTATGGCGGCATTATTACCAAAAATATAAAAATGAAACATCTTAAGCTTATAAATCAAAAACAGTATTGTTTGGTTTAATATAATGAAAAATAAAATAAAATAAAACAAAAATATAATACCTACGCAATTCGTGTACATGAAATGGATCGTTGAAAAATCATAGAGTTGGAAAATCAAATAATCGGCGCCCATCTTGTGATCGTTTGTCAATCGAGTCAATCGTCTGTACGAGTGCGTCAGCTTTGTATACAAGTTGCATTTTAATATTGATACTTTACGTGGTATTCTGTTATTGTTACTAATTGTTATTGTTGACTTTTTGTTGCTGTTGTTTGCTAAGTTTCCTTAGGTAATTGTTGGCGAAATGCCGAAAAAAGTAATTTTGGTACTTTATTCAAATCGATTTCATTTCCATATAAAATATTATCGATTATCGGAAACAATTGATATGATTTCAGTAAAGACATCTCTACACGTGTCAAAAATCGATGTGTCACAGAAATCATCTTAGGTGGAAAGGACTATAATATCATGCCACAAGCCATAAGGGATAAAATTGCGAGACAATGTCAAACTTTATTTTCGCTTATGGCATTGCCCGTGAAGGGGTGAAGGAATAGTATTTTATAAATCTCTTTTTAATTATTATAATACCATAGCCGTGTAGTTAAAAGAAAATGACTTTGGGTATTAGATTAAAACTAGCCTATGTAGCTCTAGCCTCTCAAAATGAACGCCTCCGTTGCGACGTGAAAAATGGACACACACACACATACAAATAAAATTCCTCAAAATCTGTCTTCGCTATCCATCTCCATTAATTTGTCAGTTTGTCACTGCAATTACGCTAACCACAAAAACAAAGCACATTTTACATCAAATATTCAATACTCCTACAAAATATATTAACGCTAAAAAATTACAACAATAAAGTGCAGTAATAAAACTTGAATTGTTTGTCACAGTAAATCTGCCAGAAACGCATTTTTACTGTGCCAATAAATACGTACAAAATGGCCGGCTCTCGTCAGCTGTCGCGCGCACTGTTCTGTCGCTGATTTATATAATGTGAAACTATTACGTTTTTATTTTCACGAGTTATGATATAAAATTAAACATTTAATCAATTTAAAAGGAAAATATTGTTCTAGTGTTTTAGATGACTTTTTTATTTAAGTTCTAGATTTCCGCCCACAGCTTCGCACCCTTTGTTTAAAACTTATTAAATTAAACAAAACCGCATCAAAAAACGTTCCTTGTTTTAAAAATTTAAGCATAATTGGACAGACAGACAGATGTACCTAGATATTATGATCATTATATACCTACAGTGATAATTGCATTATTTTTATACAGAGATAACTAATTGATCTATTCTTTTGGATAAATAGCAAATATTCTTGTAAAATATTATGCCTCCAAAAATCCACACTAACTTTTTTATAAAGCCACATACGGGGTGTTATTTTCACAATAAAGACGAACATAACGACACCTCTGAATCTATAAAACCCAACACAGCAGCGTGCCAAAAAAATCTGCATACATACTCGTAGAGAACATTTTCTTGGCGCATTCGAGTAATAAAGTTAAAAATTCAAGGGATTACATTACGTATGCATATGATAATAATATGCATATTGCTATTCACACTTCATGTTATACAAGTGTGTACCCTAGTGGGGTATGGGGCAAATGTATGTATGTATGTGTGTTATTATACATCGTTTTATTGATAGATTTTCTTTAGGAATAAGCTGTTACATTTTTTTCCCACCGAGAGTTTCATGCTAGCTTTTCTCTGTAGAAACTGCTGTCCGAACCGGTGCTAAATGTAAAAAAAAAATATTGTCTTTAATCAAAAGCTCTTCTGAAAAAATCTAGTTCAAAGAATAGATATTTGAGCTGGTTTTAGTTTTTCAATTATATTATTATGGGGAACTAGCTTTCCGCCCGCGGGTTCTCCCGCGTTTTCAAAGAAAAACCCGCATAGTTCCCGTTCCCGTGGGATTTCCGGGATAAAACGTATCCTTTGTGTTAATCCAAGTTACCCTCTTTATGTGTGCTACATTTCATTGTAATCGGTTCAGTAGTATTTGCGTGAAAGAGTAACAAACATACATACATACATATACATCCATCCTCACAAACTTTCGCATTTATAATGTTAATAAGTAGGATTTATTTACGAGATATAATTTATATACTTACTATAGCTTTCCGCCCGCGGCTTCGCCCGCGTTTTCAAAGAAAAACCCGTTCCCGTAGGATTTCCGGGATAAAACCTATCCTATGTTCTTTCTCGGGTATTAAAATATCTCTATACCAAATTTCATGCAAATTGGTTCAGTAGTTAAGGCGTGATTGAGTAACAGACAGACAGACAGACAGAGTTACTTTCGCATTTATAATATTAGTATGGATTGTATACGTAGTATATTATTATTAGTCTGTGGTATGGATAATAAAACGAGCGACTAAAAATAAAGTGAGCAACTGATTATGAGTAACTTGAGCGGTATGAATTTGAGTAGGTAATAGACAAATAAACTAAACAAGCAACGAATATTAGTTGATAATAAAATACAGATTGAGTGTACTAAAGGAGGATTGTGATTAATCCATTTGATATATTAGAATTCTTACTGTGTGATTACATTACTATATGAGCGACTAAATTACGCTCATCTAGAGCGACTAAAAATACTAGAATAAATTGTTCAAGTAGTTATTTGATAAAACTTTCAAAAACAAATTGAACTGATAGTACTCTCTCCATTATAGTATTTTTCAAAGTGATTTTTCTATTCGAAATACCTCGATTAAGATAAAATGCTACTCAGTATTAAATAAATCATATGCCAAATAATGAATATAATACAAGACGTAATTTTGTCACTCAAACAATTATTAGGTCGCTCAAATATTACGAAGCTGCCCATTTTGTATTTTATGTAACGCAAATTAATGTTTGTTAGTTGCTGATCTATTAATTTTTCATCGCTCGCAGTCAGTCGCTCACTTAGTAGGTAATTCTGTTACCCCAATTATTTATTTTTGATAACTAAAACTTTCATTTACAGTCACTCGTTTAAATACTACCCAATTATTATTAGGGTAATCGAACTTGATTCTACGGTCAAGCGTTTACTGTACCGAAGAGACTTTTCATTTTACAAAAAATGTGTGAAACCGCGCGGTCCAACCCGCAGGCAAATGCAAGTATTTCTACTTATATGCTACTACCTTACCGCCCGCGTCTTCGCCCGCTTTGTCTAAAACCTAATAAATTATATACTAAAACCTTCCTCTTGAATCACTCTATCTATTAAAAAAAACGCATCAAAATCCGTGGCGTAGTTTTAAAGATTTAAGCATACAAAGGGACATAGGGACAGAGAAAGCGACTTTTTATACTATGTAGTGATTCTGGTACATAAGCTATATCACTCCCAAGTATCATCAAAATCCGTTCAGTGGTTTTCCCGAGCAAGAGGACATCCATCCATCCATACATGCAAACTTTCACGTTCATAATCTATCTATCTAATATATTCTAATAATTATATATATTATAAAGGCGAAAGTTTGTAAGGATGTATGGATGTATGGATGTATGGATATTTGTTACTCTTTCACGTAAAAACTACTGAATCGATTACAATGAAATTTAGCACACATATAGAGGGTAACTTGGATTAACATATAGGATAGTTTTTATCCCGGAAATCCCACGGGAACGGGAACTATGCGGGTTTTCCTTTGCAAACGCGGGCGAAGCCGCGGGCGGAAATCTAGTAATGTACATATTAGTATTATGATATACTGCATTGACACTAGGATATTATAATTTTTAAACCTATTAATTTTCTATTTTCTTTGTATCATCACTACATAGTATAAAACAAAGTCGCTTTTTCTGTTCCTATGTATGCTTAAATCTTTAAAATTACGCAACGGAGTTTGATGCGGTTTATTGTAATATATAGAGTGATTCAAGAGGAAGGTTTTAGTATATAATTTATTAGGTTTTAGACAAAGCGGGCGAAGCCACGGGCGGAAAGCTAGTTGTTTATAATGGTACTGCCGTGCACTATATCAAAAATAATTAGGTACCAATTTCTTTAAATAATATGCATTTAGGTTAAAGATCATCAATTTGTTATAAATCAATGAACTCAATACATAGGTACGTAGTACAGGAGCTTAGAGAAGCTTGTTCTGTAACTTTTCGACGGGCGGAATTAAAAATTAATTAAATTAATTATATATTATTTCTTACTAATGTTATAAGTAGGAAAATAATTTTCTATCTCTTAGTCCATTCGCGTTTTTTATGAATTTTCAAATCTGTTAAGAAATTATCTAATACAAACTTGTAATAAAAAAGAAAAACAAAATAATACAATATACCTTAATATTATAAAGCTGATAGAGTTTGTTTGTTTGAACGCGCTTGATCTCGATAACTACTGGTCCGATTTGAAAAATTCTTTCAGTTTTAGATAGCCCATTTATCAAGGAAGGCTATAGGCTATATATCATCACACTAAGAAAAACAGGAGCTGAGTAATGCGGGTAAAACCGCGGGGCACAGATAGTATCCTATATAGATGGCTAGTCTCAATCCAAATTTACTACAAAAATAATTAATCCTCTATTATAATTGTTCGCAGGCGCCATCATAAATTTCCCGACGCAAATTATCTTAATTGATGAGTAATTAATATTGTTGTATGTTTATCGAGAGTCAAATTGTGTCAGCGTCTTGTTACATATTATAATATTTAGTATACATACATATAAATTAAATTGGAGTGTCTGTTTGTAATATTAAAATAAAATAAAATAAATAAATATTTCAGGACAACTTTCACACACGGCACGATCTGATCCCATACTAAGCTTTCGCTTGTGTTATGGAAACCAGATGGCTGATAAACATACCTACATATATATAATTTTTAAATAAATACTTATATAGATAATTAACACCCAGACACAGAGCAAACATCTATGTTCATCACACAAATATTTGCCCCGGGTGGGAATCGAACCCACGACCTCTGGCTTGGAAGGCAGGGCCACTACCAACCGCAAGCTAACCGGTCAGTCAAATGATATGTATACGGTATATACACCAAAATATAATTTTTTACAATTTTTGTCTGCCTGTATATTACAATAACTAATTGATAATCTCTGAAACGGCTGGACCGATTTTGACGGGACTTTCACTGAGAGATAAAAACGTTACGCAAACGCACATCCGATTAGAGCTCAAAATAAGATGGCATGATAGATCGTGAGCGAAAAAGAGACAACCGATAATTCTGGCTAATTAGCCACATTTCGAAGTGCTCCTTGAATGGGAACCCTTTCGACCTATCTACACTCTACAGTGTACACCTATTACGTAGTAATGTTGAAGATAACCTATTTTAAAAGGTAAATAAGAAAGTTCATTGTTCGTTTGAATGTCTTGTTTGGTGTAGTGGTAAGTATATTAGTCTAAGAAAATTAAGCCTGAGTTCTTACAGACGAACGGCACCTGTCGACGGCTGTCGTCGAAGCTGCAGTCTACGTCGACGGAGATAATTCCGTCAGCGAAAATAATTCGTGTATTTTTGAAAATCGCTACAACTATTCCTTAACATATCCAGATTATCTACAGATTTTCAAAACTACACGATTTATTTCTCCTGATTTTACTTCTTTTCTCGGACTTTAATATTATTATGATGTTAGCGCTAGAGGGTGTGGGTTCCCTGTTTACGAATTATTAAATTTTATAATATACCTTAGATGCTTCATTTAATGTGTGTGTGTTTTTTTAAATTTAAAATTGATAATCTGTGTTTATCAGTTGTTAACAATTTCGCACATCACTACATAGTATAAAACAAAGTCGCTTTCTCTGTCCCTATGTCCCTATGTATGCTTAAATCTTTAAAACTACGCAACGGATTTTGATGCGGTTTTTTTAATAGATAGAGTGATTCAAGAGGAAGGTTTTAGTATATAATTTATTATGTTTTAGACAATGCGGGCGAAGCCGCGGGCGGAAAGCTAGTACCTAATAAGCTTATGCTGAGTTTTTTTTCTATTTTACCATGGTTATGTAGTTATCTATCCATGACTTTATTCTTCCAAAACTTGTAAACGCCTGAACAGATTTTGATAAATTTTACATTATTTCTCCATACTCCTTAATTATTACGCATGGTTTAAAGATTGTAATATTTTACAACGATTTTATAAGGTCGATCTGTAACAAGCTGTAACTGGCAGCTTAACTTCATCCGCTTGTAACTACATTATATCATGAAAATTGGAAATTATTGGAAACTAGCTGCTCGCCGCGGCATCGCCTGTATTTTTAATATTTCTTTTAAGAGATAAAAAATTGTTTGTTAACAATTTTCGTACGTAACGTAATTAACGTAAGTAACATAATTTAAAATTTCTCCATATAAGAGCCTTTACTTCCTCGTGCCTTAGGTAACAAAAATATGAATAATAGTTTAAAAAAAACTAAAAAACACGCTTTTTATAGAAAACCGAACTAAAAAATACAAAATTCTTATCAAATTAGTGTATTGTCATGGGTCCTCAATAAATCTACAAAGTTTGAACGAAATCTGGCCGTTTAAAGTGGGTCAAAATCGCGCCCAAAGAAGTCGGTTACAAACATACAGGTGAAGCTAATATAAAGCGTCTAATAAAAAGGAAGGATTTGGTCGATTTGATATATCTTTATATAATTATACATATAATACCTATTGGTATAGTATATTAGTAGGAAACGCAGCCCTAGGATACCTATTCTTAAATCCATCGAGTAATTTATAAGTTAGTATAATATAAGTTTAACAAATCTTGTAATCCGTTGTAGGTATTTGTCTACCAGTAACTTGTTTCCTGCAGTACAGACTGACAAAAAATTTAAGGAAAAAATCTCGGTGTTACTTTCTGCGAAGTCAGGTTTAGTATTTTGATCACTGTTGTAACACATATTTAGTTCCTAGACATTTGCCAAACCGTATTTTCTGAATTATTTCAATAATTACTAATGTAACCTACTTAACACATTGTTCACATTACATAGATTTTCGCACGCATCATTTATTATTTATTTTTAAATCCAAGCCTAAAATTCTCCACATGTTATAAAGAAATAATACATAGTTTAAAAAAACTAAAAAACACGCTTTTTATAGAAAACCGAACTAAAAAATAGAAAATTTTATCAAATTAGTGTATTGTCATCGGTCCTCAATAAATCTACAAAGTTTGAACGAAATCTGGCCGTTTAAAGTGGGTCAAAATCGCGCCCAAAGAAGTCGGTTACAAACATACAGGTGAAGCTAATATAAAGCGTGTAAAAAGTAAAGCATACATACTACGCTCTACAAAATGCTCTAACATTTTACATTTTACGTGTGGAAAGCTTACTAAAAAGTTAAAAACTAGCTCTGCCACGAGGTTTCAGCCGTATTGCTTCGCTCCTGTTGATCTTAGGGTGATGATATATTATAGCCTACTAGAGGTCCGCCCCGGCTTTGCCCGTGGTTCATATTTCGCAATAAAAGGTAGCCTATGTCCTTTCTCGGGTATCAAAATATCTCCATACCAAATTTCATGCTAATTGGTTCAGTAGTTTAGGCGTGATTGAGTAACAGACAGAGTTACTTTCGCATTTGTAATATTAGTATGGATAACCTTCCTCGATAAATGGGCTATCTAACACCGAAAGAATTTTTCAAATCGGACCAGTAGTTCCTGAGATTAGCGCGTTCAAACAAACAAACAAACAGCTTAATAATATTATAGTATAGATGTGGTGATATTTAGAGCCTGTGTGTGTGCCATACATTGATTCGGAGTAGGCACTATGAATGTACACAATATAGAGCATCAAATAGAACATTTAAAGGAGCTTGCGGCTCTACAAGATATATTAAAAGTTTTAAGCAGCAAAAGCTTTTTAAGCTTTTGGCTATTAACAACACAACACAAGTCTATAGGACTATATATTATATTATATGTACTAGCTTTCTGCCCGCGGCTTCACCCGTGTTTTCAAAGAAAAACCCGTATAGTTCCCGTTTTCGTGGGATTTCCGGGATAAAACCTATGTGTTAATCCAAGTTCCCCTCTATAATATGTGTGCTAAATTTCATTGTAATCGGTTCAGTAGTATTTGCGTGAAAGAGTAATAAATATACATGCACATACATAGTACGAAGTACTAAGGTGTAAATAGGTTAAAAGCTCTTCGACAGTGGTACGACGAAATGTGGCTAGTTAGCCAAATTTTAATTAATTGAATCATGTCATCTCACTTTGACGCCTAATCGTGTGTGCGTTAGTGTGCCATTTCTGAAGATATGTTGTGTCTTTGGTAATCACTACATAGTATAAAACAAAGTCGCTTTTTTGTCCAATGTCCCTTTGTATGCTTAAATCTTTAAAACTCCGCAACGAATTTTGATGCGTTTTTTTTTAATAGATAGAGTGTTTCTTGAGGAAGGTTTTATTAATAATTTATTAAGTTTTGTACAAAGCGGGCAATGCCGCGCGCGGAAAGCTAGTAAGTAATATATAATACTCAATGTAGTACCTTCACTTTATGAAGTCGGTCAAAACTAACCTTGTGGTTTGTTAAACAAATCAAAATCCCATAATCATGTAAATCCATTGCAACAATCAAATAAATCATTCGAAATTGGAAAATAATTAAAATTCCACATTCTGAAATTACATAAGAAACTCGCGGGAATCGAACCCGGAACCAGTTTTGTGAGAGAGACGGATGTAGCCCCGTCTCTGTCTGATCATGTGTGTGTGCCACCCCTTGTATGAACACGCAGCCCTGTGAAAGGCGCGCGCATGTGTGCGTGGATACAGGTATCGCAAATAGGGATACCGTTGAAGAAATATACCCATATTTTGTTGAAAATATATCTTCTAATTTTCTTTTACTAGTACATATTTTTTTATGGCAGTTATATCTAATGATATCTAATGATATTAATATTCAGCATCAGTGTTTAGTAATTATAAGTATATTTGAAATAAGCTGTTATGAAATAAAATTTAAATATGTGTTAATATATTAAAAAAAAACCAACAATAAGATATTTAATGTACATATGTATTTGTAAAAATATATTGTTTTCTTGGTCAAAGGTGACCTAGGACAATAAACTAGTAAATTAAAAATAATGATATAAATAATTGGCTTTTTTTTCCGGTTTCACTCGAGTTGATCCGGGATAAAAGATAGAGCTCATTTCATTAGGAAAAGATGTAGCTTTCTTATGCTATATTTTTTTATTTAAAAGGTTGAGTAATTCGTAACAAAAAGCTATCATTTATTTCTTATTAAAAGTAATGTTCATCATTTTATTTGAAACAATACAATTATATAAAGAAAAAGGCAGTTAATAAGTCTGGAAACCAATATTTGTTTTATTACGTAGCCTTAATGGTTTTTTTTAAACAGGCAGTTAAAATGACTAATCGGTAATCATAAAAAGCATGCTAATATTTTTATTACATCATAAAATTCCTATAATACCGTTACCTGAACGTACCAAATACTTAGAACTCTACAATTTTGCTCTTACAGTATTTACTAACAAAATTGTGTATTTTAAGGTATTCTTAATTTACTATTAAACAACCTTTACCAACGAAAATATTCTTATAATAACTAAAAGCTCTAAAATGATAGTTTTCATATTCACAATAAAAATAACAACATTTTATATTAAGACAGAGCTACATAACTCAATTTAGTAGAATCTAACCGTGTGTGCCGAGCACACGTGTCAGAAGTGAAACTTCTTTGGCCAGATTCAAAGATACCAAAATCTTCGACTTATTCCATGACGTGACGGTATTGCCATGACGTGATCTCGAAATTTTACTCGCACCTAAAGAAGTTTCACTGGAAAAAAACGGGAGATTATAATTCGTCACTCGGCAACACACAGCGATCATTTGCTACCAAACAAAATTCCCAACGAACCACGATCAGTCCGCGCTTTACCGTTGTGAGCAAGTGTTGTGTCACACAGTTTCTGCCAAATAAATTTCTGTGTTTCTGTTTCTGTGTTTTGCATCTGTGTGTTGTTTATTTGTTTACTTGTGGACAAGGGTGAGTTGGGTTTTATTGTTTATTAGTTATCTATAATAGGTATTGAAAAAGCTTACGTAGAAAGCTCGTATCGATAAATTGCTAGCTAAGAAATATTATTTATATTTATTTTAAAACATTTATAGATAATAATTTACTAAATAAATTACTATATAAGTTAACATAAAAATGAATATCGTAATGTGTAGAGTCATATTAGAGTAGAGTAGAGTCATATAGAGTTAATCAATGTTATTTTTGTTTAAATACAAAAAGCAATTAGGTTGTAATGTATTCCGTTAGACAAGGGCAGTCTTATCTCTAACGAGCGATCTCTGCCAGAATACCTGTGGGTAATTTAATTTTAACAATAGCAAAAAGGATTTGCTCTATTTTTTATATCATCACTGTTTTTTTTTAATTTTCCTTTATATTTGAAGATGTTTTATAAAACCGCGCTATCGTTGAAGTGGTTTCTTCCAGAAAACATATGAGAGAGACATTAAATTATGAGCCAAGAAGAATTTTTTTATTGTATAGAAATACTAGCTTACCGCCCGCGGCTTCGCCCGCTTTGACTAAAACCTAATAATTATATGTATATATAAACCTTCCTCTGAATTACTCTATCTATTAAAAAAAAACCGCATCAAAATCCGTTGCGTAGTTTTAAAGATTTAAGCATACAAAGGGAGTAAGGGACATAGGGACAGAGAAAGTGACTGTGTTTTATACTATGTATCTAGTGATTATTTTTAATTTAAACATATTTTTTATACACGGAAAGAACTTCATTTTTTAAACGCTCATAAAAATTAAGTCCCTTTTTAATTTCTTCTAAGAAAGTCATAATTCTTGGGTTGTAATAGTTATTTAAAAAACATAATTTTAATACAATAAAATAGTTATATATATTAAAATGAACATCAACACGTAAACTATATTTCTCATATCAAATGTGAAAGCTGTGAACCTGTTTGTATATGTACTTGTATATCGAAAACGCATGAACATATTGGGATGGAATTTGACACAGGTTCAGAGAAACATGACTTACAAAAAAAAATCAAAAATCATCCAAAACTGTTCAACGATTTATGATGGATGTTGGGAAATAGATATACATATTATCTTATATCTACCCAGCTTGCATTAATAGATACATAATTATTTATTATCAATGCATATTATAATATATAGTATTTATAAGTATATATCTGTCTCTCTTTTACGTTTAATTGCTGAATCGATTATGATAAAATTTCGCATTAAGATAACCACTATAAATATAGCCTTCATGAACATAACAGAATAATAATAACTTATTTTTAGCTTTCAAACGACAAGTGAATGATATAAGCTAAAATAAGTTAAGTGACTAAGTTTAAGTGAGTGTTTTAAGTATGCGGGCGGATTCGGTTGAAGTGCTTTACTAAAAATAAACGATTAAAATGTTTGTTTGTATGGTTCGAAATAGAATCTCTGGAACTAATGTATCGATTTTGAAGGAACTTTTTTGTTTGGCAGCTTTTTAGGTAAATCGATATTGATAATCAATATCTACCTAAGTTTATAAAAAAATGCTCAACTGATTTTGGTGAACTGTCCGCTCCATTGTCTTAGACGAAAATGTAAGCTAAAAGAATATTTTAGAACAATGAATAATAAGATATAATTAATACCAAAACATTAAATTCTCATTTCATGTGTTTGTTACGAAATTCCTCCTAAACAGCTGTGATTGATTTTAAGATGTTTTGTGTGTAAATTCGGTTGTGTCTGTGTGTCTATCTGCAAAAGTTTGTGAGGCTGGATCTATCTATGTATGTTTGTTTGTTACTTTTTCACGTAAATACAACTGAATCGATTACAATGAAATTTAGCACACATAATATTGAGAGTAACATGAAACATAGGATAGCTGTTTTATCCCGGAAATCCCACGGGAACGGGAACTATGCAAGGGAAAATCGCGGACGAAGCCGCGGGCGGAAAGCTAGTATGTGTCATATTATTTCATCGACATTGACATTGTTTGAAGTAAGATTTACGCGAAGTTATTAATAAATTAAATATGGAAGCCGCACAAGAAACTCGGATTATATTTGGCATAATCCGTTTACAGACAGACCTGCACTCCCATTTTATAGGTTTCCTTAAACATACATAAATTCATCTATTATAAATATTCCAGGACAATTTTCACACACGGCACGATCTGATCCCATACTAAGCTTTCGCTTGTGTTATGGAAACCAGATGGCTGATAAACATACATATATAATTTTAAGTAAATACTTATATAGATAATTAACACCCAGACACAGGGCAAACATCTATGTTCATCACTCAAATATTTGCCCCGGGTGGGAATCGAACCCACGACCTCTGGCTTGGAAGGCAGGGTCACTACCAACCAAGCCAACCGGTCAGTCAATGTGTTTTCTTTCCATCAGGACCTTCCTTGTTCCTTAACAAAAACGTTATTTTTTTATTATTTATAAATATGTAGACATAGACGGAAATAAAATTCTAGATATTTCGCTCTATCTAATCTCTGAAATGGCTGGAACGATTTTAATGAGGTCTTTACATAACGATAGCTTATGTTTTGTCTGTTTTCTTGCTCAGCTTTTCGTCGATACCGTTCATATCAACATATTTATTTTATTAGGGTATATTTAACAAAAAGGATCATTTGCTAAACCTTTTACATAATATAAAACAAAGTCGCTTTCTCTGTCCCTATGTCCCTATGTATACTTAAATCTTTAAAACTACGCAACGGATTTTGATGCGGTTTTTTTAATATATAGAGCGGTTCTCGAGGAAGGTTTTAGATAGAGCGGGCGATGCCGCGGGCAGAAAGTTAATTTGAAAATAAATAACTTATAATCACATTAAACAAACAAACACCAAATAACAAGAAAAACACCTAATTATCAAACCTCACCAAACTTTACCACGCCACTCAAAACAAAGCTAGGTCCAAGTTTTCCAACTTAATACACAAGTTTTCGGAAGTTATCAAAAAGTCATTTACAAACGTCTGGAACAAAATATGGAAAGTGATAGAAAAACCATTGATTTTCAATTTTTCACATTTCCCGTCTAGACTGTGTGTTATCATAAATATTGTATTGTGTCGACATTGGTACTCAAACTCAAACTCAATTTCACACTCAAACTTAAACCTAACTTAAGCTAAAGTTAACGATAACTTAACGATTAAGCTTCTTAAGATGCTATGGAAT
>CAJQZN010039958.1:0-19620 GCA_907164685.1 Colias eurytheme
ATTCCATAGGACATAATGCTATGAAAGTAGCTGAAATAAACCAATCTGGCCGTATCTTCATCGGTGAGATGCCTTATTTTTCGGACTGCATATGCGGCAGAACTGAGCTTACCTGCAGCGGTGTTGACATGGGCTCCCCACTGTAGTTTCTCGTCCAATGTTAACCCTAGAAATACAGTAGACTCAGTAGGATGCAATACCTCCCCGTTCAAGGTAATATCTCTGTTCAACTTTTTTACATTAGGAAGTAAAAATTCAACACAAGTGGTTTTTTTGGCATTTAATAATAAATTATTGGCAGTAAACCATTCAGATATGTGTAAAAGAGCACTGTTCACTTCGTCAACATTTGGGTCATGCCTATCCACATTAAAAATTAATGAGGTATCATCTGCAAACAGAACTATTTCACACCTATCCTGCAAATAATAGGGAAGATCATTGATATATACCAAGAACAAGAAGGGACCTAAAATTGACCCCTGTGGAACACCAATGTTAATTGACGCACCGCTAGAACGTTCTCCATTAACAACTACAGTCTGTATCCTATCATGCAGGTATGACGCTATGAGGTTCTGGGCTTTTCCTTTAATTCCATAGTGATTAAGTTTACGTAACAAAGTACAATGTTCAACGCAGTCAAATGCCTTGGAGAGGTCACAAAATATCCCTAGAGCATTTTTTGAGTTTTCCCATGCCTTATATATATGTGTTAGAAGTGCAACTCCAGCATCTGTGGTTGAGCGCCCCTTTGTGAAACCAAACTGTTTGGTGTGCAGTTAATTATTAGATGCAAAATGACTACTCAATTGGTTTAATATTAACTTCTCGAATACCTTACTTAATGTTGGTAAAATAGAGATAGGTCTATAATTGTTACAGTCTTCTTGATCGCCCTTCTTAAATAAAGGTATAACTTTACTAAGCTTTAGTAAATTAGGAAATGTACCATAGTCACAACACTTATTAAATATGGAAGCTAAATTTTTCGCAATATTTTCTATTATATTATTAACTAAATTTACGGACATTCCCCAAAGATCACAAGTATTTTTAAGATTAAGCGTCTTAAAGGCAGTAACAATATCATTAGCAGTTACGTGTCGTAATTCAAATAATGTACTGCACTCCGCAACATGGTCCCTCAAAAAGGTCTCTGCAAGTGCTGAAGACGAATTTAAACTATTAGTAATAGTAGCAGGGACACTACTGAAGAATTCTTCAAAAGCAAGCGCAACATCAGCACTTTTGTCAATAACCCTGTCATTATTTACAAGTTTTATGGTATTACTTGATTTGCTTTTACCCATTTCACCATTAATAATTGACCAAACTGTTTTAACTTTATTATCAGAGTCGCGTATTTTTTCTTTGATATACAAACGCTTTGCAGTGAAACAAACTTTTTTAAAAATTTTTGAGTAATTTCTAACATAACTAAGAAAAGATGGGTCTTTATTATATTGCTTCATACCATATAATTCATAAAGAATGTTCCTGCACCTATGTATACTAGCTGTCGCCCATTTACTAAATGGTAAATCCTTGGTAATATTTAAAGATTTAACTTTAAATATTTTTTCAAATTCTTTATGTACTAAATTAAAAAGATTTTTAAACATTTCACAAGGACTATTAGGATAGGATTGATCATTTAGTACGGGCAGGTTTTTATTAATATTATTCCTAAATTTATTAATGCCTTTTTTAGTTATAGGCCTAACATTAATCCTTTTAAATGTAGGTATGCAATCCCATTCAAAAACTACTTTCTGGCCACAGTGATCCGAAGTCTGCATCTGTTTAGAGAAAAATATTGAGAATATTTTTCTCTAAACAGATGCAGTCACAGTATATATTATCAATACAAGTTGCAGAAGTAGGTGTAATTCGTGTGGGTTCGTTAAAAAGTTTATATAGATTAAATGACTGAAACAAATTAACAATTCGTGTAGCCGTTTGTGTTTGTAAAAGTAAATCAATATTAAAATCACCACATACTATAACTTTTTTTTTACTCCTGCTTAGACGCTTTAATATTTCTTCCATGACTGTCTCAAACATATTATAGTCACTGGAAGGGGGTCTATAAACGCAAACAATAATATAACGCTCCAGCTCCACACAGGACAGTTCAATGGTCCGTTCTACAGAAAGACTAACAATGTCAGTTCGTTCTTTACATTTTACACTATCATGTACAAAAATAACAGAACCTCCGTGAATAGCCTGTGTCCTAAAGTATATACTTTTTAATTTGTAATTTTCAATATTTACTAACGACTGACATTGTTTAAGCCAATGTTCTGTTACACAAAATATTTTAATATTGTTATCATTCAGAAACAATTCTATTTCTAACAATTTGCTAGCCAAGCCTTGAATATTTTGATGCACAATGGAAAAACACTGCTTAGCTGTTGTCTTATATACTAGTTTAAATCTAGCTTAGGGCTAGATTGTCTGTCTACACTTAATCTAGGTTGATGTATAAAATTACTACTACATAAAATTATAGTAGATCGATGGTCTGATACCGAACATGTACCAGACTGGTTAATATTATATGCTATTAACATAGCAAGTTCACGCTTATATCTATATGGCAGATACACTGTATTCTTTGTCAAAGTAAAAGATTTAATACATGAGTTAATGTCAAAGTAAATAAATGCATCACGATGATGATTTGTTAGGTTATACAATTTTAAATTCATATTATAAATTAATCTATTTTGTTCTTGTGTCAAACCAGGTAGGTATGGCAAGGTACACAACATAAATTTACATTTAGTCTTACTACTAATATCTAACATTTTTTTTAATCCTACATCAATATCCTTATTATTTATATTTAAACTGTCCCCATATAATATAATTACAATATTATTCTTATTAAAGCTGAAATGATCCAGTGATTTGATTATATATTTAAATGAACTGTTAGGCGTACAAACATTAGTAACTTTAAGCCCTAAGTTGTTGAGCATAGCGCCAAATCCCTGACCAATATTATCTGACAACACAATTATTTCCTGCTTTGAAAGGTATTTAGTATTACTGGTTGGAATTGTGGTAGTGGGTTTAACACTATGTATGTCTGTGTAGTCAGGCTTATGGGGCGACGGTTGCTCATTGTCATTGTTTGAACACTGACATACATATTTATTGGTCAGCGACTCAAAACGATCCATATTCTCATTGCTCAACTTAATAAGATAATCTGCCTCTTGTATATGCTCATTAATTTGCATTTGGGCAGAAGAGTATTTCTGGTTCACATCAGTTAACATTTGACTTAAGGAGTCTATCTTCTCCTTAAGTTCAGTTGTTTCTACATCATATAAGATTTTATAGTATTCTAGATCCCTATGATATTTATCTAACTCCTGAACAAGGTTTATGTTGTCTTTCTTTAGTTGAACTATCTTTTTTAAAGAACTCTTTCTAACAATAGATTGCGTACGCTTGATGAATTTACTTATTCTAAGATATTTTTTTAACTTCTTATGCGAAGAGAAATTGAATTTTTTAAAGTTTATAGAGCCACTTAACTGTCCACATTCAATTAATTCATCATGAAGACTACTTGGTGTGTTGCATTGCCGCTTGGGATTGTCCTCTTGCGCTTCCATTAAGCTACATTCCAACTCAGCGATACGGCTAAGAGCTTTCTCATGGTCACTAGAGCACTGCTGGAAGCTGTCCACAACGTCTTGTAGGGCTTTGCACTTGTCTTCACTATAAATGTATTTCATGTGTAGTTCAGCCAGCTCGGCCTTAAGAAGAGAGTTCTTTTTTATAATTCCTTGAATCTCTAATTCACTTTCATCCCGCTCTTGTATGAGTTTTTCACATAAAGATTGTGAAGCTTTTAAATCATGGAGTGTAGCTTTTAATTTATTCTCCATGTCCTTAGCTACTGCCTTGCGGGTCAGCATGTTGTACTTTTAAGTTACTGAAACAGATGAAAGGAAATGTATGAGATAATTATTCCTGAATACTATTATGATAGAACTGAATGTTGATATTAAGTGATTAACGGTATGATGTAGTAAAGAGTAAAGAATAATATTGTCTGGGGCGATAAGTTTTTGTCTTCTAAATTGCTTCCAACTTGTCAAGCAAAGTGAGACGGTAACTTTTATGCCAATGTATTTATTGTTACGTAGCTCATTAAATATGAGCGGTGTTAGTATTATAAATGAATGTAGGTGTCGTATATAATTAAATATGAAATTTTAAAACTAGTACTCCCCTGGTTTATTGGAGAAGATGTTTGAATTCGGATAACCGTTGACACGTTGACCTCCGCGTTATACAAAACGTTGCGTAGATCACATAGAAGGTGTGTTTCACAATTATTTTCACTTTTATATCAATAAAATAGTTAATAATTACTAATATTTACTATTTTAGCACTAATTAATTAATTTTAATGTAATTTTTAATTTAATTTTAATGTAATATAGCCTATAACCTTCCTCGATAAATGGGCTATCTAACACCGAAAGAATTTTTCAAATCGGACCAGCAGTTCCCGAGATTAGCGCGTTCAAACAAACAAACAAACTCTTTAGCTTTATAATGTTAGTATAGATAAACGTGTGCATCCGCGGAAGACCCTTTGCTCTCATACAAATGTCAATTTGCTCCATCTAGTTTTAAACATGACTACATTCTGAGTAATACTAGTCTACCTAATGGGACATAAATCTGGATAGGCTTTATTCAAGTTACCTATAAACGCGGTAAATCGGCTTAGGTCTGAAGTAATAAGTAAAATGTAGGTACATAAAAAGCTTTATACGTATGTTAAATTTACGTTTTTGCCATATACTTACATTGATACTTACCTTGTTCGTTACTTCGCTCAGTTCTCGTAAATTTTAAAAGGTTTTTTTCATTACATTTTTTGATTATAATAATATGGACACACTTTCGTAGTATCTGTCTTCATGTGAAGGTACTGTGTTTACAATCATTTTTAAATTAATACGATATGATTTTGATGCGGTTTTTTATAGATAAAGTGATTCTTGAGGAAGGTTTAAATATATTAAGTTTTAGACATAGCGGGCGAAGCCGCGGGCGGAAAGCTAGTTTTAATATAAATCATCACACAGTATAAAAACACCAGCAGTATCATAACCACATTCCGCAACATATAATATTACGAACGGTGGCACAATTTGAGCGAACCTCGTCTCAGCAAATTGTGCCCTCCAGCCAAACCCACTGACTAAATGACTTTCTCAGAAACGTCAGTAATGTTTATGACCCGTGGAGAATAACTTGAGGATAAGCTTTTATTGGCATTATGTTATTTGAGGATATCTAAACTGTAGGCAGTTTAACTATGGATTAAGTAGTAAGACGATATGAAATAGTCATTACTCATTAGGGAAATTCAAATAGGAGGTAGTAATCGCTTATTAATAAATAGAGAGACATACTTATCAGAAACATTCACTAAAATACCTTCACTGAATAAAAAAAATAATTACCCAATTTTATTACAATTGTTATGTGTACATAGTACATACATCTCTTGTTACGAAACTATCAAAACAAACACCAATACTACATGTACCTACATAACATGACTATAAGATAAATCTCCGAAATGCTTCGTAGTGGACCAGTTTCAGAAACGCCTGCAGGCAAACGTCTTGCTATGACGAGTTACGCCCGCGCTTATGTTCGTTATATTATATCGAACAGTACCTACATAATATATCTATGCTCGTACTATATAATATATCAAACAGTACATATATCTGTGCTGGTACTATATATATCAAACAGTACAAATAAATTGTTTTAGTTTGATATATTTATGGGCTCATTGGAGCGTTTTTCTCAAGGGGCAAGGCTTGACGGATGGTACACTGTGGTGAAATAATTCTGAGAAATAATCTACAACAAGACACTTGATAGTTGATACAGATGTCAGAGATTTTCAATGAAATACTATGTATTATTATCTGTCGTGGTATTGTGGTAAAAGCGCGCCAAAATAGAAAAAAGTTATTGACATAACTTAATAATTAATAATAACTAATAAGGTAAAATTTTGACAGCATATGTAGCGGTAGAGTTAAAGATAAATGTAGTAGGTATGTACTAAGAAACTACTGATCATTTTTACACAACTTTTTAAAACGATTAATTGTATTAAAATGTAAGTGCAATATATATATTATTTATTTTGAGGAAGCAGGAAGTTATGTTTATTATATTTTAACAAACCAAAAATAATAAACTTTGACCTCTTTTTCAAATAATTATAATATGTGAACTAATAATACGTAATGAATGCATTATTTTTGCTATCATCTGGTTGATTAATGCATTTTTATAATTTGCTCTCTTTTAAATCTATTGTAAAAAATATATTACTTTACTATAAAAAGTGAGTCATTATAAATATGAGTGATGAGATTCCAGGCACGGAATTAAACCGCTTTTTTAAATATCCTGTTTTGATCGGCCATAATTTGGGTCCTTTCCTCCGGCTATGAAAATTATAAAAATGTTTATTGTAAATTATACTCTATTCAGATAAACTTAGAATTGATTTTGAAATGTAAAATTGGTTTTAGACAAATGGAATATTTCTGTGGTAGCAATATATATTTAGCTAAGTTAATTTATTTCGAGGAATAGTTTTTGAGTCTGTAGTCATCCAGATTGGTTTGAAAATAACGGTTAATTAAGGATTGAATAGCCGAGAGATCTGACATTAAACTATTGTAGAGATCGCGGTAGAGATCATGAAATCAAATGAAAAACTACTCATTTTATAGAATTTAGTAAAAAATGTCTTCAATACTACGGTGAAAATTATATTTGAGGAATATGGTCAAAAAATGCGTTTAATATCTCCTACGTGGTTAAAATTTTATAATATCCACAAAAACTCTTATGAAAAAGATAGGAAATAAGAGATGTCTCCTCAAAATCAGTAGAAAAGTTTTGAACAGTGACAAAGAGATAAAAAACTAGTCATCTTAATTGGTAACGAATATACTTTTAAATATGAAAGTAATAGTTTAAGAAACGAATACTTCAATTGACATGTATAAACTATCTCCCCGACACTCCAGGGGTTAAAATTCCATCTTCTATTCTCATAAATTATCTATAACTATTATTTCATCCTAACATTCCAAAACCACGTTCACTTATAAATTAAATTCCCATACTCTATTACGTACATATTTCAAACCAAATTTGACCTGTGAAAGCCTCTTTGACTTTGTGACCACCTGTGGGTTACAACCTTTTTCTTTTTTATCGATAATTGATTTTTAATGGTTCGTCTGACACGACGTGATCGGAAGATCCCTTTGTGAATACTTAACTTTTTGTAGTGCTAATGCACTCGGCATTACCTGCACTTAACATTAGGGTAGTTTATTTGGTGTCCGTTATTTTAAGTGTTGATTACATCAGATTTAGTGACTTCTAGAATGATAGGCTAATGGATGACATTTATTTGCTTAACTAACTAACTTACTAACTTAATTATTTTCTGAAAGAACACTATGTGTAAGATAATATAGTTAAATTCAGTTTTGGGCGAGTTGACTCGGTTTAAAAAATGGTTTGTTACTTAGTAAAAATGTACCTATGAATAGAGACGTGTTTGGAAAAGGAATCAAGTAGGTTTTATATTTAATCGTAAAATTACAATTAAAATATTTTTTCTTTATTAGTTATATAATATATTAGAATTGTATAGATGTCTATTAGTAGAGCCTTAGTATAGATAGTTCATACGAATATATAGCTCAATATATAATATTAAATCAAAATATTAAGGCATATAACTCTTAAATATGATATAATTTATTGATGAACTAATACAAGGAATTAAACTCGTTCAGATCTAAAAAAAACAAGAATTATAAATCTTAATCTTAATAAGAACTGTCATTTCACAAATTCTTTAAAATATAAAATCTAATCAAAGAGGTGTTTAATAAATATTCTATTAATATCAAAATTTTATATTGATTTAAATATCAATATATCATGACCGATAAATACATCGTTGAACAACTTAAAAAAATCCGACACACTTCTTCCCTATAGGAAAATAAGCAAGCATTATAAATTCGTTTCAATCTATATTTTAATTCTAAAAGAAATAATATATATTGTAAAAGATATAAACACTAAATTAAAGCTTTGTATTTATGTACATTTGACTGGATATAAAAAGTTTCCACCGAGTACAAGACTGTATTTTATGTTTATTATCAAACCGTAAATACCTTCCATAATTTAAATTTTATGACAATATTTAATGTATGTAATCAACGATATAAAAGTTTCAAGCCTTTCGAAGTCATAACCATATATTCAAATCTCACTTGATTTATAATAGCTTTTGTATAACTTTTCTAAAAGTTATAGTTGACAAATTATAGATGAAATTTTAAAGCAGGTAGAAATTATGGTAATCGTGAGAATGAAAATCCGTGATCAGAACCATATAAATATGAGGTCATATTAAAAGAATCTACATAATCAATCACTTAAAATATAGAAATGTTTGTTTGTTTGCATGCAAGAATCCAGTAAAATAGCTTTCACAGCTGTATAAGAGCATTTTAATACAATATTACTATATATTGAGTCCACGCATTTAAAACGAACGCTAAATCATTTTTAATTTGTCCCTATTAATCAAAGATGAACCGCCAATACATTTATTAAAAACTAGCAGTCCGCCCCGGCTTCGCCCGTGGTACATATTTACGTTTTCTCTACGTAAGAACCATCCTCGTACTTCAAGGAATATAATAAAAAAAGAATTAACGAAATCGGTTCAGCCGTTCTCAAGTTATGCGCTTACCAACACATTTTGGGATTCATTTTTATATATAGATTGATTGGTTTAAATACTCAACACTCTTTAGTGATCATCAATTTGTCGTATACATATCACATTAACGATGCTACATTCCAATGGTAACCAGTTTTAGCACAATTGTGATAAACCTAGGAAAAAATGTCTACCACCGCGACCAGACATGTCAAGTCGTCAAACTCGGCGAACATTTTAATGTGCAAGCAATGGTGGAAAGTGTGCTGGATGTACGGGGACCAGGAGAAATACTACAGACAGTTGTACGGGAGACGAAAAATAAATACCAATAAAGGTATATTCGACGATACAGATATAAAACGACCTGGTGCACATATAACTGAATTAACAGATGACTTCTTTCAAGACAACGTCACACAGAACCCCGCTCCAGATGAAAGGAAAGATTGGTTCGGAGCTGAATCTGAACCAATCTACGGCTTCGAGTGGCAAAACGACCAAAGAAGAAAACCAATTAACTTGGACGATTTTAGAGAAATATTGACTGATGATAGTCACAATCTACCTCCAAATAGAGTTATAGATTCAAATGAACAGATACATAGAAACGGCGATGTTATTGGAAAAACGTCTAGAACAGTCTCTAGGACGAAAAAAGGGGCGTTGGTTACCGAAGAAACAGAAATATGTACTGATGGTAGAATGACAGCGAATCTTAGGTTTCATCGGTCCACAGTTAAAAGTGCTCCGAATAAAGTGAAGGAAGTTCTTCAACCGTTAAAAGAGGATGCAGTGTTGGATGAATGTTCTAGAAAGAAGTGCGTTGGAGACACTCTGACAACCACCACGACGACGCTAGTGACGGTGACCCAACAAATGGTGACGTGCTGTAATGAGTGAGTATTATTTTAATATTATTATCTCTAGGTCATTGGTCGATCTAAAAAATAATTTGTATATCAATAAAATTCATCGTTGAAATGGATATAAGTACCTACATAATATAATGCATCTGCCTCGTGCCATACGCTGGGACATTGAACTTTATATAATGCAGTTTTAAATATTGATAATATTGATACCAATTTCGGAGATACTACTTGCGAATCTTGATCTATAACAATACCAGTTTTGGCACATTCAATGCATCATAATCATATAGTCAATTTTTACTTTACTAGAGGGACCCAAAGTGAGTCTTGGCCTCCGACAATAAGAGCCTCCATTTGACTTTATCCTGCGCCATCTCGTAATCATATCGTACACAATTTTATAACATCTTTCATAGTGCAATTACAAACTATACTTAACATTTTACAACTGTCATATTTCTATAATAATTATCTGTGGTATAAAACACACAGTCATAGACGCTTTATAACTCAATTAGTGGTGGTTTTATTTTGCGCAGTTTGCGCGGCATAACAGAGAGATGCATTTGCCTGATAGGAATAAAAAAAACAACAACATGGCCGCTGGCGGGAACATGACGATGGTATCGTGTCGCTACTGTTTCGTGCAGAGCTTTTTCTCGGCTTGATTGATGCGTGTATTGTGAATAAATGATTTATTTAAAAGCTTTTTGTTGTGTTAACTCGTGCTAATAATCGTTTAAAAAATTGCTACCTATAAAAGTGTATTTTATGGCCAAAACCTTGTTAGATCTCTATCGAGAGTTTTTACTCCTCTAATACACAACATTCTACTAGTAGACAATATTTTACTAGTAGTTATTTTACAAACAATTATGGTATCAAAAACCATTAAAATACCATAGAGCCATATTTGACATCTTAAATTTATTATTTCAGCCACACTTCATCTCATAAGTATAATTTAATATGTAAATTAAACATAACATAATTGGTTAAAATATGAACATCGATCCAACATTAAAATCCAGTTAAAAAGGACCTTAAAATAAGAAATAGCTCAACAAATTGGCGCAGACGTGACCAACATATATCTTCTTAAAAGTAAACGCAGCCGCGGGCGTAAATTAGCAATTAATATACAAATTGCACGCACTACGTTCAAGATTGGCATTTACATATCCACATTAATAACCTACTGCGACTGTTTTGAAATTTTAATTGCAATATTATGAAAATTCGTATCGATTACAGGTGATCTGGACCAAACTATCTTGAACAGGATTTGATTAACAAGATCGCTTTCAGAGCATGATTATACTAATTAAATATTCTAGAGATAATAACGATCTGATATTTACCAACTTTTTGGTTTTCTACATAAGTTCGAGTAGTCGTTTCCTGTCCTTCTGAAGGTGGTTAATGGTAAAACTATGTTATGATTATTCTAAAGTGCTTCTAGGTGAAGTCTAATTGAATAAATAAATTGTTGAGCTTGAGTTTAACTAATGTTTAAATATATCAAAAGGGTAATGCAACTTTAACTGTATATAAATTATAGCAATTTGTAATGAAATCGATTTTCGCTCTCCCATAAAAATATGCATTGATTAACTGAAGATATTTTGCAATCTGATACTTTGCGTTCCACTTTTTATTAATTACTGTAATTAAAATAATTTGCATGTTGCTAAATAAAACGGTAGAATGCACATATCTCTCCATAAGAAGAACATTTAACCAAGACTCGAGTTAATATTTTTTATCTTCCTATCGACTATTAGTTTGTAATAAATATGTGCAATCGGTAATGGAAACTACATTTCGTCAATAATTACCTGATAGTGTTTTATTCAAGAACAAAATTCCAGTCCTAGTACCAATAACAGCTGTTATAAAGTGGCTTACACAATTTCAATTTCAGTAAATTTTGTTGGACAAATTGATATCTAGATTTAAAAAATACAAAATAAAGGTATGTGCGCAACCGGGTAACTCCATAGATAGGGCTTCCCTCCATCCTTCCTGCACATGTTATGCACCGTGATTCCGTCATTGTCATTTATCACAAAGGAAATTTAAGTAAAGGACGATATAAAAAGTGAATGTGAATAAAGAACCTTACATTTGATAAAACTTCCTATATTATGAGTTCAGGTATTTATTGTAATATAAGTTATCTCTTAATAATTAATTCATTATGAAAATAGAAAATGAACAACTAAGATGAAATTCACCGTATAGTAAGCTACAGCAAGATGTTATCTATCTACCATGGACGAATAAAAAAAGACGGACGGTATATCGCCTAAACATTGAGTGAAGCCTAGTAATGGCGGCGAAACATCCATGTGTGTGTGCCATGTTGCCATGGCAACAGCTGTCCTGATGACAATGGCGGCTGTATTTTTTTCTATAAATTTTGCCGTAATAATTTTGTCATTAAAACATAAAAGAAATAACTTGCTTCCCTGTGGAATGTAATCCCTTGTGTTTTGTTATTTAAAATTGTACTGTTGCGACACCATTTAACCACGCAAGACGGCATTTTAAATATTTTTTGTGAAACAGTGACGCAGTTAATCAGTCGGTAGTTCACGACGTAATGGCGGCCGACTAGCTTACTATGGTGAGAGTGTGTGCGTGTTTATTGTCTTTACACGATCGCTAGCTTACTATGGTGGCTTCACGTTGTTTGTTCGTAATACGGCGTCCGTCTTTTTTTATACGTCCATGCTATCTACATATAAATCTGAACACATAACATACCCCGTGCAATCATTTTGATTACATGACAATCGTACTCACGGGATTATAATTTACTAGCTGCTCCGCGCGGTTTCACCCCCGTGGATCCACTCATGTTGGTCGTAGCGTGATGATATGCCTAAATCCTTCCTCGATAAATGAGCTATCTAACACCGAAAGAATTTTTCAAATCGGACTAGTAGGTAGTTCCCGGGATTAGCGCGTTCAAACAAACAAACTCTTCAGCTTTATAATAGTAGTATAGATAAGTTTTACCACAGCTTTTTACCTCTACGCAAAATAACTATAAAAAGCATATATCGTGATTAACAGGAGTTAATTGTTAATTATGTATGAAATCTCAAAATTGGTTATTACAAAGGAATGCACACACTGTGCTATAGATCATAAACAAGTCGATTCGGTGCGTGCGCGGGGGCTATAAATTGGATGGATGTAAATTATGATGCGCAGGCGCAGGCTAGTGATGTTCTGGTATCGATGTTTATCGTTTATCGATATACGAATACGGAGATTAAGCAGGGAGAAATTTTATGAGGAATGTCATCTGTGTACTTGTAAAGCTTTTTAATGTAAGTGAATATTTGTTAGTACATGTATTTTGCATAATATTAACATATAATTATTATTGTCGGAATGTTAATGTAAAAAAAATACTTACAGATTTTAATTAAAGTACTTACCTGCTTTAAAATATTTCAAATCGAAATAATCGATTGACCAAAAATGTTAACCCAGTTGAAAATAGTAAAATAAAAGAATGCAAGATACAAGTTTTTATTGAAAGCAATTTATTTCACAATCCGTAATGCTAATTAGGTGTGAAAGCATAACGACCACAAACAAACATAAAAATACTTTTGCCAACTTTAGCTTTAGCATGCGCAATTTGTATGTTTTATCGATAAAAGCGCAACACTATCGACATCAAAGACACGATAACTTCGAGCGAAGGATACAAATTGCGAGGCTAATGACAATTTCTCTAATTGAATGAATGAATAAATGATGGCTGCATGTAATATATTATGTTCTTGCATAATTCAATGAATTATTGTAATGTCGTTATAATTATGCGATATAATTGGTTTTTAATAATGAAGAAAAATAGCGTTAATAATTCGATAAGGATGTGTCGATAATTTTTGAATAAAATTAAGTAAATGTGAAAATTAACTTATAGACCTTGATATAATAAACGAAATTATTGCTACTTCTTGTATAAACACTCTAAAAATCTGGGGAAAAAAACACAAAAATCAATCAAATCAGAAATGCGGAACAAGCTTTTAATACGCCGTTTTTTACTGAAACGCGTATTTTCTTGGTTTAAAACAGGTACTCTATTTATAGGTTATACCTACACAGTACACAGTATATATATATACAGTAAAAACCTACTTTTAAATTGTCAATCAAAAGGTAAAAACCAATCCACTTAAATTCTACGACAACATTTAGACTAAGCGGTTTCACACTTACCTCCGTTTTTCTCCCTTTCGCACTTATATAAATGCCATATGTTAGAGAGAGATGGTTGTGTTGAATTTCACAGTGGTATGTTATGTTTGTATGTTTGTCTATCTCTTGAAGGTTACTGCAGGTGGGTTAAGAGAATTCGGATATTGCTTTTTAAAAGCTTCTGTTTACATTGTATGGAGTGTGTACTGTGTACTGTGTTAATATAGTTACATGCTTATAAATATAATGTATGTGTATGAATAACTGTCTGTTTGTTATGTTTTGCTGAACGGAAAATGAATTTTGATATTCGCTTTTTTATAAGATAGGTAATTTTACATTAAAATCATTACCTCTTAAGCCTGTAGGTGGTATATCTATAGACTTATGAGTTACCTAATGATTCTAATGTAAAATGTATTTGTTTAATTTCAAAAAATCTTAGTACAACAACACATACAACAAAATTTTAATATGTACTTTAACAGAATTTCCAAAAACGTGACCGTAAAACCTTTGCTAGTACTATGAATGTTTAAAAGGCGTAAAACTTGAAGGTTGCTTTTAAACAGACTAATAGAACACGCGCGAAGCCAGGTCAACTGGTTAGTATTGGATAATAAATACAGATAATTGGCGGCATGTAGCTCATTACGCGCTAAAGGCGTAAGTTATATAAATCTCCCTATAAGGGCGCTCACTAGGTGGTGTTGCTAATTTCTAATTTAAATTCTTAGATCAAAATAAAACACATTGATGTAAAAACTAGAGTATTCTCTTTTGATTGAACGTGTATGTGGATTTAATTATATGGGTATAAATTAATTATTGCTTCATGAAAAAATGTTGAAAAATCAAATGTGAGTAAGTAGGTCTATCATTGCTAAAACATCCCTTATACTGTCTACTATATAATATTATCTGTGCTAATAGGATCTTTATAAAACGTTCTATACAAAACAAAAGTTACTACTTTTCTATATATGAATAATGGTATGGTGGTATATTAGTACCATTAATTTCTTATAAAACTTTTACCACACTGTACTAATATTTTATTGTAATACATTGTTGTATAAGTTGTTTAGTCCATTAAAAGATCCATTATAAAAGTCAATAACATGTACATAATGTGCACAAAACTTAAAAACAAACTTTACAATTACACACACTATTCAATTTACCAATATCTATACTTAATATTATAAAGCTGAAGAGTTTGTTTGTTTGAACGCGCTAATCTCAGGAACTATCGGTCCAATTTTAAAAATTGTTTCGGTGTTAGATAGCCCAAATATCGAGGAAGGCTGTATATCATCACGCTAAGACCAACAGGAGTTGAGCCACATGAGTGAAACCGCGGGGCGCAGCTAATATAGTTATATAAATAAAACACATAAAACAAAATATTCGAAGGCTAGCCGATGCCTGCACATCGTCATATTAGTTAATACTCGGTTAATGCCACATTAATACATACCATGTACGATACAACAAGTTTTTGTGTTAATAAAAGCTTGCTATTCGCTACTGCGCATGCGTGATGTAATTGTAAGTATACATATATGTGTCATGGACAAAGTTATGTATGGGCATTTTTGATAATTCCCGCGTTTTATGCGGTTTTTCGCACGTGGTATCAGAGTGAAAAGTAGGCTATATTATATTAATCAAGACTGTAATCTAAATAATATATTATAGCACCAAACATAATATATACCATATTCAATCAGCTCTTTTTGTGTGAAAGGGCAATAAATGATACTTACAAATTTTAACGTTTATTATATTAGTGGACGTCCTGAAAGGCTGGAATGATGATGATGATGATGATTATATTAGTAGAAATAAGATAAAAAATAATTAGGAGCATAAAAAGGTATGTAGAGCGGAATAAAATATACATAGAGCGTGGCCTTGTTCCTTTGTTACATATACCCTGGGGCACTAGTCATTGTATAAAATGTCTCTATTTATTACTTGACCATAACAGATACAGTACAACAAAAAGATTTCATACGGTTTTCCCTTGATAAATCGCGTTTATATTCAAAGCGCGCCATATGTCGTTATCTCTATTTTGAGATTTTAAAAAGGAGCCACTCCTCAGTTCCGCTTGAGTTGAAATAAAATAAAGCCTTTATCACTCAGGAATAATGTATCTTTCTAATAGTGGAAATTTTTTCAAAATCAGTTAAGTAGTTTTTCAGTTTAACTATGAGAAACAAACAAAAAAAATTACTTTTCATAAAATCTTTTAGTTTAAATTAGTAAAGGTGCTATTCTACCAACAAATAACCGTATGTTCAAACTTTTATCAGATACGAGAAAAATTATGTGATATGTTGTTTATTAACCACTGGGCAAAGATCAAATAGTAGTATTTAATCTTAACGAGACACGAATTAATATTTAAATCAGTTTAAATCCTATCTAACAGATTATTATTATCTGTGATATTTAAATTAACGCACCTGTGTGAACGTGAAGTTATACCTCGTGTCTTTTACTTATTTTGTACTAGGTTTCCGCCCGCGGCTTCTCCCGCGCAGTCAAAGAAAAACCCGCATAGTTCCCGTTCCCGTGGGATTTCCGGGATTGCGTCATTTTTCCGGGATAAAAAGTAGCCTATGTCCTTTCTCGGGTATCAAAATATCTCCATACCAAATTTCATGAAAATCGGTTCAGTAGTTTAGGCGTGATTGAGTAACAGACAGACAGACAGAGTTACTTTCGCATTTATAATATTAGTATGGATTCATTATTACCTTCTTATTAGTTTAACCCATTGAGCCCCGAACGGCCCGATCGGTCCATGACACAATAGATTTTCTATTGTGTCTGTGATTCCGGGGGCTGATTTATTAAGTATGAATAGGATAAACCTGGAGCGAACCCAGGCTACATTATCTTGTAATATAAAGATAGAATGAGGGTTAGAAAGGATATGACACTGCCACAATAAGGGTGTTTTTCCAGCAATAATGTGCGAGGATGTGTAGGGAGGAATGTGTTTGTAAAAAAAACAATTGTATCGCTTCAAACGCTAAACGCTTCAAACTTCAAACTAAATGAAGTGTTAAGATTGGTTCTTTACAAACTTATTCCTCGCTACACATCCTCACACATTATTGGTGAAAAAGCAAGGTGCAAAACCTGATTGAAAGCTGAAGAGTTTGTTTGTTTGTTTGAACGCGCTAATATCAGGAACTACTGCCCCCCTAGTCAAGTGGCTTTCTGTTAGCGTAGCGTTCAATAGAATAGACTACGAATGTATGAGATTGACGTAGGCTGTAGATAAACGTATCTACAGGTTACGTCAATCTCATACATTCGTAGTCTATTCTATTGAACGCTACGCTAACAGAAAGCCATTTGACTAGGGGGGCTGGTCCGATTTGAAAAATTATTTCAATGTTAGATAGCCCATTTATCGAGGAAGGCTATAGGCAATAGCGAATAGATATATCATGATGCTAAGACGAACAGGAACGGAGCCACGCAGGTGAAACCGCGGTGCGCAGCTAGTAAACTATATTCTTTTTCTGCCTCTAGCTATCTATGCTATATGAGACAATTCATAGTATACTAAAGATTGTCCACACATGCATGTGTAAAGTTACACCAATACTTTAATGAATGTCGGTGTGAATCACAAAGCGATCGGATCACATGACCCTGCGCACGCGCCGTG
The DNA here is from genome assembly GCA_907164685.1 of Colias eurytheme. Lineage (NCBI taxonomy): Eukaryota > Metazoa > Arthropoda > Insecta > Lepidoptera > Pieridae > Colias > Colias eurytheme. Next base: position 17,639 of record CAJQZN010039958.1, read on the forward strand.
ACCGATACGCTTCCGTGACAACCGATTTGGGATTACATAGCTACTGTTGTGATCGAAATATCTATTGTGCAGTGCACAAAATATAGAAAAACCTTATACTATTATATTATCCGTAGCTGGAAAATAAACTAAACTACCTCTAAATTGTCGAACAGAAGGCACCCGAATTCAATAAAAAATAGCAAAATATGAGTCTCTAGAAGTAACCTCTTCCTTTTTGTTTAAGTCGTTTCTTGAGTCTGTGTCTGAACATAAATATTCTATAGGTTTGGGATAAAAAACGTACCTAATGATTTTAAGTTTAAACAGTATTTACATACATTGATTATGCGAAAAAGCTAATTCAATGGACTTTGAACAGCCTAAAGTATCGTATTCATATTTCTTTTTCTTTTTAATGTAGTTCACCTTGTAAATGAGCATTTTGCGTGTGACCTACTAAATAATGCGATCTATTCTCTTAATCTGTTAAGGAAATGGCAGGGTATATCGTTTCGGCCAAAGAATTCAGCTTTATTTTTATTCTGAGCTTGCAAAGTGTAATTTATCTTAATTGAAAACATTCAAACAAATTGTCTTTCAACCTGCTACGAGGTGGAGTGACGACATCCGCAGGGTTGCTGGGCATAACTGGCGTCAACGAGCGAATGACCGGGCTCAATGGCGTGCCATGACTGAGGCCTATGTCCAGCAGTGGACAAACATGGGCTGATTGTGATGATGATGATGATGAAAACATTCATAATATGATTTGTCAAATGAATTAATTTTAATAGTTATACAATCTATCAAGAATTCCCTTTATTTGATCATCACCCATTCTGAACAGTAAGCTAAAACTTTTAATTCAAGGAACATTTATGCCATACTTTACCTGTTCTGTGATTCCTTGCCACAGATAACTAAATATAGTTATAGATAGCACCATAATATGACTCTGGTTACAGGTACCTGTGGTTATACTACGTAACAATTACTATCAAACACACATCTTTACCCAACTATTATTAATAAACCTCAACCATAATAATAAAGTTTTAAAGATATAAAAATGATCTTAGAAGATTCTTTAACCTATAGGTTCTAGTAAGTTAATGTTAGTTACCTATTGGTTCTTATGTACTTGCAAAAATAGCAATATTTACAAAGAAACAAGCCGGTCCATTTAAAGACAACGGTATAAGTTTCCAGTTAGCAGATAACATCTTGTTATTTCAATAATAATTGTTTGGAACCGGCTTACGTTGTTTCATTTGCCACATTTTAGTATATGTCCCATAGCAAGGGAGTAAGCGGCTTTTTTAACGCTTAAAAACTCTAACTGAAACTCGAACTCTATTATTATTTTTTCAAATAAAGTTCTTTTGCGCTTTTGAATCGGTATAATACTCAGATGTTCACTTTTGTCACCGGTGAATAAATACTTAAGTAGTTTATAGTGATTAATAATAGCTGCATAAATAAGAGGATCTGTATTGATTTATTCATTTTTCATTTATAATTCCTCTCAATTTATACTGCCTTCAATTTAGGAGATTACTTAAAGTACAAAATTATGATAAAGCTGGGATTTCCTCTTTATAAAATGATAAGTAGGTAATTTGACTACCGAATACATTTATATGCATTCAATAATACGTTTATTTTTCATCATTTTCATTTTAATCAGCATAGAAAACATGAATTACTGACAACGCACTCATAATTTTCTATAGGTACTTATAGGTATTATTTATATCACATACGAAATTGAAAATTAAATATTTCAGGACAATTTTCACACACGGCACGATCTGATCCCATAGATACTAAGCTTTCACTTGTGTTATAGAAACCAGATGGCTGAGAAACATACATACATATATAATCTTTATATATAAAAATGAATCGCAAAATGTGTTGGTAAGCGCATAACTCGAGAACGGCTGAACCGATTTCGATAATTCTTTTTTTATTATATTCCTTGAAGTACGAGGATGGTT